>APFE030551045.1:356920-373616 GCA_000404065.3 Pinus taeda
AAAGTTCAGCAGAGAAAGAGAGAGTACATTTACAACAAAAGTCAACACTTTGACTTTATATAGATCTAAGCATAGATCATCTCCTATAACGATGAGATCAGTTGAAGACATTCTGCTTCAACTGATACCTATCATCGTGCTGCATTTGGTTCTCTAGTTGCACCACTGCATACTACACCATGCGGTTGTCCATGTCCATGATCTTATCCATCATAATGCTGCTCAAACTAATGTGCATCATCATCATGCTGCTGCCCTTGCTAATGTATCATTGTGCTGCCCATGCACATGATTTCATAGTGCTGCCCATCATGCTGCTGCCCATGCTTCATGTATCGTTGCACAACCCATCCACAATATATCATGCTGCTGCCAAAGACTACGTTATATATATGTGCCCAGATCACACAACGTTCTTATCTCTATGCTACCGAAGTTTATTTACCTAAGCAATATCACTTTATGAACACAGTATATAATCCCTGATGACTGTGTTCCATTATATATATGACTGTCTACATACAGCATATGACTGTGTACAACAACAGCGTATGTATATACTCTTGCATTTCATACATCATTAATATGACTGCGTCCCATAATGAATATGATCTGTATCATGCTGTGTTCCATACAGCTGCTGTCGTTCCATAATATATGACTGCGTTCTTATATGACAGCGTTTATAATGAATATGACATATATACCTGCGTTCCATTATCTATCTACATACAATTGCTGTCCAATAGCATATATATTTGCGTTCCAACATCTAGCTGCTATCTATTTGCGTTTCGATATCTAGCTGCTGTCTAATAGCATATGTATTTGCGTTCCAATATCCAGTTGCTGTCTAATAGCATTTATATTTGCGTTCCAACATCTGTCTGCATACAGTTGTGTTCAATAGTTGCGGGTTTCATCTACCGTGGCTCCCTTCTACTGCGGCTTCATCATAAACAATCTATACCCAGCATATGAATGTAACCATGAACACTTCCATTATCTGCATGTAAGCATCTCCAGGACCATCACTATGTTGTACTGCGGTTTCGTTTATATATACCCAACACATAGATTTTGTTGCATCTATATTGGCATCACGTTGGCTATATGATTTACGTGTAAGTGTGCTGTGTATATCATCTTTTGTGAACAGTGCATATGATCCTCTTATGTACAGCGATACAAAGGCACCCATTGACTTTGTTTAGGGCTGCTTAAAACAGCGAATTAGTTCATGACTGTGTTCTCCATTTAGGGCATCATTATGCGTTGGTAGGGCATCATCTTTGGGCCAACGTGTGTTTCTCTTGTTGTCTCACTCCTTATCCAAAAACCCAAGATGTGGAGAGGAGGAGATCACTCAAAAGTTGTGTCCAAATGCCATCAAATCCTCTTCTATTTATACTAAAACATATATGATGAATAGACACGACGTTTGAGCCTACATAAGCGCTGGTCAGCTAGAAAATAAAACCATAATCTAAATAAATTCATATCTCCATAAATACTTGTCGAAATCAGATGATCTTTGGATCAATCCTACACCTCTCGATGAGAGGGTTCCAATAAAAATAGCAGCTGCCAGAAATAAGCCGACCCACATGGAGTTTGGCCCTAGTTGCCAATTTAACATTCCGCATTAGGTTTTTTCAGGGAGTAGTGTGTCCTATCTATCTTGTTCTTTTCTTTGTTTTCTGTTTCATGAGATCAAATATTTAATTAGTGTAGGCTGCAAAAGTAATTTGCTTCAGTATTCATAAGAATAACTTGGCGAATGTCATTTAAAAATCAAGTAGGTGAAGTAGTTTCAGGTTTGCTGCAGTAGGGGTTCCTTAAGTGTAGGAATTTTCACATATGAGGTTGGCCTAGTTGAGGAGGGTGAAAGACCAAACCCATCCTCACCCTTACAACAAAGACGTTAGAGGTGAGCAAGTCATGGGGGTGCAGCCATCTTCATCATGTGGGGAAAGTCGACTAGATCAGGGCACCAAATCTCCTGAAAAGGAGCAGGCAGGACGGAGACAGTTAGAGGGTGAGACCAGGGGGCACTTTTGTTGGTGGAGACTTGGCTTTAGATATTAAGAGCCTGAGGAGGAGGATGAGCATGATGCTGAGAGCCCACAAGATGGTGAGGAGCACATCGATATATCCGGTGTGGCGTAGGAGTCACCTTTATTAAAGACCTCTTTGATAACCCCAATTGACACCTTAGTGGAGAGGATAGAACCTACACACATAGAGCCATTTGTTGAGGGGGTGCCACCCATGGACAAGATGCCAACAATTGCTGAGGTATCTGGAGTTGTGACCGAGTTTACAGGTTATAGATACCCATGGCAGTTCCACCAATTTCAAGCCGACCTTCTAGCATTACAAAGGAAGGTCGTGTTAGTGCATGAGGCTGTTTTACAACAAAACGAGGAGCTAGAGGGCATGAGAGCAATTTGTGCCAAGTACACAGCGAAATTGACTCACATTGGGGAGCAGTTGGATTCCCTACTGGTGCAGCTAGAGTGCACATTGGGGCGTGAGAGCAACCCTCTTCGGGAATACATAGACTGGGTTGACAACACTATTAGGTTACCTTGGCCCATTGGACAAAGAGAGACAGAGCTACCTAGTCAGATTTCATGTATTGACCACGATAACGAGATGAGACGACTTGAGTTTCACAGGGTGCAGTACCTGCATGTTGGGGTTGTTCTATGTGCAGGACTTTTTGCATTCGATCCCTCTCTTGGGGTTGGATGGCGATAGATTCTGAGTTGGTACCCCGTGGAGTGGGCTATGGAGATGGTGGTGGACCTGGGTGTAGCTCAGCAGGAGCTTCTAGGCACTGGGATACCGACAGCACAGACTAGCATCGGGTTACCAGTGTGACTACCTGTCATTTCCCAGGTATGCCGGTCGACTACAACTTGGATGGTACAGTTGACATAGCAGTTGAGCGTGCACACGCTAGGGGAGTCTTGGTCAACACCAGTGGCCAACCAATTTATGGACAGAGTCTTTTGGTTGTCTTGGTATGGCATTTGTACACGGGATCACTAGGTGATCAGCATACTCTGGCAAGAGTTTGTCGAAGGTGGTGGCATTGGCAGGCCACCAAATGGTCCCTTGTATGGAGTTGGGGATTCTTCGCATTTGTGTGGGATACAAAGGAGCAGAGCAATTGTTGCATCATTGCTAACACCTGGGGAGATTCACTTCTTCGGTCCTTTCGGGAGGACTTGGAGGGGAGGTCCCCTCATCGAAGAGCATGGTGATGCAACAGTGGAGGTGATGATACGGGTTGGATGCGGGCCGATGCATATGGACACAGCTTTAGGCCATCTCATTTAGGGATGGGTAGGAGCATCTAGCGTGGAGCAGTGGTCGGCAAATGGGCATGGAGATGCATGGGGGTGTGTCGTAGTATGTTGGACTGCGTTGTGGAGTGGGAGTGCCTCACATCACATTGAGTACATGCAGGGAGTGACAGGTACAGTGACACAGGCGGGACATAGGACGATTAAGGATGGCATAGTCATAGCTGAGGGTATCCCACGGTGTACAGGGGTAGGCTGCGGTGTACAGTGGCATGTACAGGAGTACTGGGATGATCAGTAGTCTGCAGGGGTGTATAGTGTTGCACAGCGAGGTCTTGGAGTGTTACCTCTAGGGAGACCCTTGCACAGAAACACGGGCATACCTTGGGGCGTAGTTCACCCAGGATCGACGAGGACACAGATGAGCGATACTTGATTGTATCCGTGGGGACTCATACCCCTAACCCTCTTCTACATCCCTCACGGGCGCAGTTGATTTTGCTGTAGACTTTCTGCACTCTGGGCATGAGCAGCAGGGGACGAGGAGCTCACCCGAGATATTTGGGTGACACTCAGCGCACTATGGGGGAGACTTTTCAGCGGTGGCATTGGGTTGGTGTGTCAATTGACAGCCACAGGTTTGGGGACGAGGTGATCATCTGCAGGGGTGGCATATCGTTTATCACCAAACCTATGTCTAGGGAGCTAGTCACGAGGGAGACATGTGTCACTCTTTTCTCAGGGCATGTTGGGACCATGCATGAGCAGAGGATACCGGGTATGGCTGAGGTAGTTTACCAGCATGCGTCCGGGCTTCAGACCTTATATTGGCACATTATCGAGAGGGCGGATGGCAGAACCAGGGGAGATGGTTGGCAGGGACAAGAGGGATCCACATACCCTAAGTCGATTATGAGTATCGGATACCCATCTTTTGGTTGCATTTAGGGGGTAGCTATTTGGCACACATGGCTTCCAGCCATCATCAATACTACACAGTGGCAGGCACAGGGCAAATTAGCATGCATCAAATTAGCCCATGATATATGGAGCCTATATATTGATCACATGCAGGGACTAGAGATGAGGCATGGATGGATTCCTGTAGTTGTCAGAGCTATGTTGCAACAGGTCCAACTAGGGGATGCAGGGATTCAGTTGATTGATAGATCACTTTATCTCGTAATGGTCGGAGTCATGGCAGAGAGTGGTCTAGTTCACTATGGGATTGGCACATGGGGGTACACAGTGGCCTTCATCGAATGGCGAGGCAGGCTTCCATTGTGGTTGCACCAGTTCGGAGTTAGATTTAGATGGGTAGACTTTGGCATCATGGAAATGTCAGGGCAGGGTGTGTCTCACCTCTATCAATATTCCACCATCGAGTTCCATGTCATAGTGAAAGTAGCACGGCGTCAGCATGGTGACACCACCCTGGGACTAGCAAGGAACTGAGGCATCACATCTCTTCACAACTCAATAACCTTTAGGGATGCGTTGGCTACTACAGGGGGAGATAATATAGATCTTACATTGGGCTTTAGCGAGTCACTAATGGAGCAAGGGACTTCTGGTACCTGTACTAGGCAGGATAGTGAGTGGAGCGAGGGGAGCTTAATGTTGGACAGGATGGCCTGGGATCCGAGTATTGAAGGATTCCTTCATATCAGGACAGTGTTGAGGTCAGGAACGATTCAATGGCACATCTGGGACCCTGGCACATTTTACAGTGACAGTGGGGAACAGTAGTTAGAGAGGATGCTTGTTCAGGCATTGCTTGAGGGCAAGCAATTGTTGGTGCATCAAAGGAGCTTGCTGAATGAGAATGCTACTTGGGAGGGTGAGCACATACTTGAGCATCCAGCACTAAAGTTGCTTGGGGACAAGCAACATTTGGGAGGGGAGGACTGTAATGTCCCTTCCTAAATTATTTTGGAACATGATTAATCTCTACATTTTGAGGGCCATTTTGGAGGTGATGGGGCCCATTGGATTTTATTAGGAGGTTAGACTTAGCAGAAGTTATTTCGGTGTGGTTAACTTATACATGGGGGCCACCCACCCTAGGAGAATACGCATTCCCTAGTTCTATTTCTATGGAGGGGAAATTAATGGTTGAGTGAGGGACCCACGATGGAGGGAAAAGTGCTCCACGAAATCTATATAAGGAAGACAACTCTCCTCATTTCATCATCTTTTGACATATTGAACTCAATCATAGTTTCTTGATCTGCTTAGTCGGGTTACTATGTTGTTTAGCACATGAGTGTCTCCGAGCAGAGATCTCAATCCTTGCTTCAGTGGACTTCGACTGTCAGCCCTAAGAGGGAGTTCTTCATCTCAGTTCATAGCAACAATAGGGAGACGAGTTACAGCAAGCTATAGTCGAGTTCCAATAGTAGGGAGACAAGTTACAATAGTTGTAGTCGAGTTCCAATAGCAGGGGAAGTAATAGCAAGGAGGCCGTGTTGCAGCCGCAGGAAAAGAAGCAGCAGGAGGACCGAGTTATAGCAGCAAGGAGATTGAGTTCCAGCAGTAGGGAGAGTAGCAGCAGTGCAAAGCAGGGAGAGTAACAGCAATGCATGGACTGCGAACCATTGGAGTGAGATTTGTTGGGGCAACATTATCCCAGAGATTTGGGTTCCCAGCCCTCATAGAATGTTGGTCATCTTGCCTACTCTTGTCTTGGATGCCCTACACATCCTCAAAGAGCATCAAATGCCAGATGATTACCCAATCCTCCATTTTTTCTTCCCAAGTGAAGACAAGAATGTTGTGTCTATCTCTCCCTCTCAACTGGGGAAGATATGCCCAAGCTCCCTTTGACCAGGAACTTGCCCAAGCTCCCTTTTAATCAGGAACTTTTCAGAGCTCCCTCTTAGCTAGGGACTCTTCTATACATCAACAACTTCTTCTTCATGGGTCCTTCAGTTGCATGATCAACTTCTCTTCTTGATGTTATGAAATTCAGTTGAGCTTCTTCCTTGTAGGGCAACAACAATCGATCACTTTCCTCCTTGGTTCGTCATGCCATTCCTTTCTTCATGGAAAGTGGCCTTCTTCATATCTGGAACCTTCGTCATATGACTTCTTCTTTCTCATCATGCTTCTTTTATCCACCACATGAATGCTACTTGTGCTCTTGTTCGATTAGCCCTGCATGAACTTATCCAAATACTATTCAAGAAATCAAAACATAATATTAAGTCAAATCATACCTTACGAGATGGCTATTCATCATGACATCTTTCTGTAGGTATCAACATCCTGCATACATGTTGACACATCTCCCAAAGATATCCATTGTCAAGGGTCTTCATCTTTTCCATTAGAGTCTTCATATCTTTCCGGGAGATTTCCTAGTTAAGTCTTCTTGGTCTTTTGGATGTTGATCACCTTCATCAGGGTTGCTTATCTCATGATCTCTTCCTTCTCCACACATTCCATTCCCAAGTGTTTTCAATCAGAGTTTCTTAATTGTAGTCATATTATGTTGATTTCATCTAGTGTGTCTTATGCCTTCCTACAAGTGCATCCTTTCAGAGGAGGAGATCCTGTTTCTCTTGATCATGCTTCTTAAGCTAGAAGTAACAATCCATTTTACTTGCAACCATACGACATGACATCATAAATTTAAACACACGCATACATACCTTATTTCATCTTTAGGTCATCGAGGCTTCCTTCAGTAGCTTCCTTGACTGAATGTCTTCAACCTCTTGATTTGCTTCTCCTCTTATGTCACCATAACATCATTCACAAATTCCACAAGTTGGAATTTCAGAAGAAACACTTGCTTCCTCTCTAGATTAGTGAACCCTCTGATGAGGATTCCATTAGAGAATCTTGAGGATCTTGTATGTTCCTATCTAGTAGATGTTTCCTTTCTGACTTGATGTATGATGAGCCTTGTCCTGGATGACTTCTTTCTTTCCTTCCATGTCCAATGAGGTTCCCAAGAGCTATATCCTTCATGTTTGACTGCCATGGATTTTGTCCTTCATGATTCCCATGGTGATGTCACGAGTTCTTGTTTCTAATGCTTTCATGGTGCCACAATGCATCTTATTATCTTGGTCATATCTATAACACAAGATTTAAGAGCTTATGATAGGACCCTTTTGTGAGGGATACCATCTTACTCATAGTAGATACTTGTTACTCCCTCTTTCCTGGGCCCTTTTTCTTCAGCTTCCTCCATCTTTCTGGTGATATGAGCTTCTTTCCATAATCTTTCTACAGCATTGAATCTTAGCTATAATATTATGTCTTACTTGAGGACCAAACTTGCCTTTCCTTTCTGCATATGTTTGAGTTCTTTTATCCTTCAATACTTTTGCCATCAACTTGTCTTTCTCTATTTCGCATAGAGATCATAAGTTGTCAAATGAGGTAACTTTCTTATCACATGTGGCATGGATATTTGTTACCTTGATTGTTAGTGCATTATGAATCAATGATGGTTATCTTCCTTCCTAGATCTTATAGATGGGACCTTATGAAGATATTCTACATCCTTTGATACCCTTTACTTTCATGTAGATCAGATTTCATGTGACCTTCTTCATTGCACCTTCAAAGAATGAGTTTATCATATACATCTCTTTGATGTCTCCAATATTTTTGTATGAGGGGATCTTTCATAAGTATCCCTTTCCATGAATTCAGAGGAGACCTTTTGATATGTCCAATGACTTCAGCTACTTAGAGGACTATGTCTATCCTTCTTCTTCATGCAAGGAATCTTGATGACCCATCCAACTTATAGAACTCGTTATAATCATGAAGTCATTTTATCAAATTGATTATAGAATGAAAAGATACTTACTTGACAGGTGAAGATTAAATCTTCACCTTGATCGATTTGATGATGATTGAAGAAGATGTATTAGTACTTCTTCTTGGATGACCTTCCTTTAGGGCAAGGAGATGATCCTTTGAAGATGCTTCATGCCTTATTGCCTTCAATTTTCCATCTTTTGTAGTTTAGATGAAGACTGCTTCTAGGACTTTGACCTTCTTCCAGATGATGTAATCTTCGATTTTGAGGTCCTTTGAGCTTCATTGCTTTGTAGACTACTTGATGAGTGTCTTGGTGGCCTTTTGATGATGACTGAGGAGACAAAAGACCTTGTCGTTGTAGATTGTCTCCTTGATTGCATAGACAAAAACCCTTGCTGATGTAGACTGTTGTTGTAGACTGATCCTCCAATTTTGACAACACCCTTCAACTTGCTATGATGCCCTTATTGAAGTTGATCCTTGAATGTCTCTTTTTGCTTCCCTTACTTTGACTTCAGCACCTTAGCTCTAACAACATGTTGAAGAATCTAGGGCAGTTAGAGTTAATGAGATTCTTCTTGCATGATAACTATTTGTGAGTTATTTAACTTTACTTATTAGCACAATCCTCCCTTGTTATTATTATTAGAGAGTGTCTTCTTAGTTCATCAAATAGCTACCAAAAACAAAGGGACAAGAACACACGATGTTGGATTTCAGCCAAGGCCAAAACCTCTCCCTTTTGGAGAGGAAAACCCGCACAAAATTCTTCTTATAGAGATTCCAATTGACAAATACCAAGACCATGACCCTTGACCTATTATGCCACTCCAAGACCAAGACATCAATCCTCTTCTTACTGTTGAGATAACACTAAGGCCATCACTGCACCACCGAGATCTTCATTACTGTTGCAACACTATTGTTGCACCTTCACTAAGATCATAACCATGTGACCGTGTCTCCATTAAGATTGAGACCATATCTATGCTAAAATCATGGTTGCACCTTTGAGACAGAGTGTGTTACTATGAAGCCTTCTCATCATAATTCTACCAAGACTGTAACTTCATCTAGACAGTAAATCGAGAGAGTGTCACTTCGTGATTCTCTTTTCAAATATGTCGACACTGTAGTGTTGCTTCTATGATCACTGAGATAGGGAGGAGGCCGAGATTATATTCCTTAAGGCAGCGAGGAGACCGAGAACATTCATCATGATAGTACCCATCCGAAGAACAGAAATTTCAGAGATTTGCAAGATCTTGAGACTGTGATTACTCACTGCAATCACCACCGAAACTTCAGAGACATCCAAGATTATGTCTACCTATAATGCAGATACTTTTCACACCTATATATAGTAGTTAGTCTTCTATATAAGCCAACATAAGTGAGGGAACCAATGTGACTTCCTTTTGAGTCCCTTGTCGTTGTAGATTGTCTCCTTGATTGCATAGACAAAAACCCTTGCTGATGTAGACTGTTGTTGTAGACTGATCCTCCAATTTTGACAACACCCTTCAACTTGCTATGATGCCCTTATTGAAGTTGATCCTTGAATGTCTCTTTTTGCTTCCCTTACTTTGACTTCAGCACCTTAGCTCTAACAACATGTTGAAGAATCTAGGGCAGTTAGAGTTAATGAGATTCTTCTTGCATGATAACTATTTGTGAGTTATTTAACTTTACTTATTAGCACAATCCTCCCTTGTTATTATTATTAGAGAGTGTCTTCTTAGTTCATCAAATAGCTACCAAAAACAAAGGGACAAGAACACACGATGTTGGATTTCAGCCAAGGCCAAAACCTCTCCCTTTTGGAGAGGAAAACCCGCACAAAATTCTTCTTATAGAGATTCCAATTGACAAATACCAAGACCATGACCCTTGACCTATTATGCCACTCCAAGACCAAGACATCAATCCTCTTCTTACTGTTGAGATAACACTAAGGCCATCACTGCACCACCGAGATCTTCATTACTGTTGCAACACTATTGTTGCACCTTCACTAAGATCAGAACCATGTGACCGTGTCTCCATTAAGATTGAGACCATATCTATGCTAAAATCATGGTTGCACCTTTGAGACAGAGTGTGTTACTATGAAGCCTTCTCATCATAATTCTACCAAGACTGTAACTTCATCTAGACAGTAAGTCGAGAGAGTGTCACTTCGTGATTCTCCTCTTTTCAAAAATGTCGACACTGTAGTGTTGCTTCTATGATCACTGAGATAGGGAGGAGGCCGAGATTATATTCCTTAAGGCAGCGAGGAGACCGAGAACATTCATCATGATAGTACCCATCCGAAGAACAGAAATTTCAGAGATTTGCAAGATCTTGAGACTGTGATTACTCACTGCAATCACCACCGAAACTTCAGAGACATCCAAGATTATGTCTACCTATAATGCAGATACTTTTCACACCTATATATAGTAGTTAGTCTTCTATATAAGCCAACATAAGTGAGGGAACCAATGTGACTTCCTTTTGAGTCAGCACGACTGTGATTTATCTTGTTTGGAGGCCGACTTCATCAAGAGTGATGATGCTCGTCTTTGGAGGGCATTTAGACTTTTCTATAGACTTGAATACAATACACATGTGCTCAAGAAGAGCTCTTTATTCATAACTTTGACTCTTTGACCTTCAAAAATAAATCCTAAGGCTCTCAATGGGAGCCATCTATAAAATAAACCTCTTGCTCATGAAACCTATGCAGCAAGGCATAATAGCAAATTCATTTGTCATGAAGACCGAACCTAGCTACACTTTATTCAACAAAAACCCTAGTCCTTTAGGATTTGTTGTTAATGTCTAGGTTATATATTGAAACCCTAGATTTTTAAGGTTTGGTGAATTAGGGTTTATGAACAAAACCCTTGTAATAGTTATAGTAAGATCCTAGGAATGAAAACCTAGGTGTATATTCTTTCATATGATCGAAACCCTAGCTTGGTCAAAATTGTTATCTAATTTTGAAATTTGATGTTTGCATCTAAGGTTTACAACATAGAAAGAATTCAATATAAGGAATGAAACCCTAGAGATGAAACGCCAGTATGCTATCTTGATTATTGAGGGTATATAACAAAACCCTAGTAGAGAATGATATTCTAGGGCATGATAATGAAACCCTAGAGGTATATTGCTTTTCGATAATTAATATGATTTAGTTTTGATGAAATTTTCTAGGGTGTGCAACAAAGCCTAGTAGAATTTGACATATATGTCTAAGAGCATATTGTTGAAACCTTAGATGTACAGTACTATGATTGGATTGATATTTTGATTGAATTGTTGATATCTAAGGCTTTATGTCTCGGAAATAGAGTTTAGGGTTTGTGACAAAACCTTAGCAAATTGTTGAAGTCTAGAATATAAAAAGATGTAACACTTGTTGAATATGAACCTAACTCAGTTTAGGTATTTGATGCCTAAAGCTTGAATGTTTTGATGCTTCCATTGTAATAACTTGATTTTGATATAGTTGAATTCATGCTTCTATATATTTGTATATGGTTGTACTTGCTATTAAAGTTTTGCAGGTACATAATCTTGAAGATGTCGAAGATGTTCATAATTGAAGATGATAATAATGATGAGCAAGATAAAGGAAGCTATAAGAATGATGATGATCAAGATGACCTCGATGCCATGAGAAAGAATGAAGCCTTGAAAGGTTGAAGCTTCTCCAATGTTATAAAAGAAGGAAGTTGTTGATCTCCCTAAGTTGAGAGGGAGCTTGGATAAAAGAAAGGGTATATCTTCCTAGATAAGAGGGAGGGCATATTATGATAGCCATAGTGAATACCTTGAAGAAAGAATGAAACTGAATAATGAATGAAAGTACTACAAATGGATTTGCAAACAAAAGATTTGAAAAGTATTGTGGTTGTATTTGGTGCTACTAAAGAAGTGCAAGAAGAAGAAAACTTCTAACAAGTTGTATTTCGATAACTTGATAATGATATAAAACAGCATCAGAATGATTGATGACCCTAAAGGTTTGTGTTTACTTGTATATATACTTGAAGGTTATTATTGATTGAGGTTGTGATTGTGCAGGATCTCTCCGTAAAAAGATTGAATGTTTGAAGCATGCTTGGAGTGGTGGATGTATATCTAATTTAGTTGATAAGGAGAGATGAAGCATCTTGTGGCAATAAGATGCTTGGGAAGACATCTAGCCAACCTATGTGTTGATGTCTAGATCCCGAAGTAGGGAGGGTGGCGTTGGTCATGGAGCTCCAACCTTGGATATGCACCTAGATCCCTGGGTTGGTGTTAGAGCTTAAAATTTTGATGCTACCTAGAGAGGCTAAAGCTTGAGTACACCTTAGTCCCACCCGATTAGAGTACCTTGGTCAGGTATCTAATATGTAGCACTACGTGTGCTAGAACTCTTCATAGTTCATATCATTTTGAGATCTTCCATGTACCTATGCATGTACGTAATTATGAATATCTCCCTAGTTAAGAGGGAGTGTTGAAGAATGTAACTAGTGTTGGTCTTTATAAGTGTATTTGTCAAAAGAAATTTTATTATTAAAGAAATTGACTTATTAAAGCATGGGATTCATGCTTGCGTCAATGAATTTTAGGTCAAAGCCTCGATTGAAGGCTTCTAGGTTTTGTCTTGAGTCAATAGAGTCATTGTCATTTTTATTAGACCCTTCTTGGGCTTTTGTATCATGTTAAAAGAATTATTTTTCAGTCAAAAAGGTCATTTGTCACCTCTACACCAAGTCGGCCCTGTCCTCATGAAGTTGGCCTAGATTAGGGCTATAGAGAGGCAGCTCAACCTATTTGATGCACTCACTCAACAAGTTCAATCTACAAGAAAAATAAATAGAAAGTAAAAGTGAAGTTGCAGGAGAAGGAAGAAAGAAGCTGGGAAGACCTAAATCAAGTTCTTGGGCAATATCTCTCTCACATGTGTGAAGTTTCTGGGCTGAAGCTGGGGCCGAAATTCTGAATCTACTGCAAGTCCGAATTTCTAAAGCTGGGGGCTGAAAATTTGTATCTAGGGGCTGAAACATTGGATTGTAGCTACAACTAAGAAGCTGACACTTGGAGACTTTGGCAAGAATCATCTATTAGAAGGAAGGGTTGACTTGGTGATTGGAGGAGGTCTTTGTCTAGGTCTAAAGGGTCTTGGATTGTCTCATCTTGATTTGAATCTACTAGTGGAAGAATTGGACTAGGTTTTCCCCTTGCAGGGGTTTTCCCCTGGCTAAGTGCCTACATTTTGTGTCTCTTCTTCTTGTGGTCTTCATATACATTTAATTTGGTAGTTTCTTGATGAAAGATAAACTAATAAAGAAGTAAAAGAAACCAACATAGCTCACAAGTAATTGTCAAGAAAGAGGAATCAAACCCTAATTCCTATAAGCATTTATTTCTCAACAAAATTTTGGTTTCTGTTAAATTTCTGGTTATTTGTGAAATTTAGGGCGTTAAAATTTGTCCAAAAATAATGGTGTCAATTTTATTGTGTGATATATTTTATCAATTCTTGTTTTTAGTTTCCGCAACAATTTTATTGTGAAGAAATTGCAATGTGATTTACTCATTATTTTGTCGTAACACAATAAACTGCATAATTTATTAGTTAGAAGAATAAATTCCAGTCACTACATTTCAAGAAATTTTCACACGGAGCACCTATCTACTAACATTTTTTCTTGCCAAAGATCTTAAGGAATAGCAAGTGCCTCAAAGTTTGAAGATTTGGAATCCTTCTCGGTTGGAGCAACTATCTTCAACATACAAAAGAAGCTCATTCCCACCTTGCACCATGTTTCACTTGCAATCCTTTGAAGATTTCTCCAAGATCTTTCCTTCTTTTCTTGCACATAAAATTCTCTTCAATATCTCTTGGTTCAATTTTGAAGATTTTCATTGTTAAATCTTGCATTTGGAATCTAAATTATTTTATGTCCTAACAACAATGAAATCAACTATGAAAAAACCAAAAGGTACCTTGGCTTTTCCTGTAATATCCCCAATTTTGATTTTCCGCATTAGAGACGATTTTCGGAAGAGGAGGCAATTCTGACATTGGGACTTAGGAGGAAAACGGGAAATTGAAGGTATAGTGGAATGTGGGGCCCACAAGAGAGAAATTTTGCCCAAGAAGGGGGTGCAAATTAGGAGAGAGAAAGAGTGGGGGCCACCAACAAAGAAAAGGAGGCAAACAATTATAAATAAGGAGAAGAGGCCTTCATTGTATCTTTTGTCAACTTTACTTTTGAACACAAGTTCTCGAGTTGTTTATCTAAGACAACTAGTGTTGTTTAGCACAAGGGATTCCCAAGCGGGAATTTCACCTTTACCTTCAGTGAACTTCGAGTGTCTGTTAGGATATTCCGACACATAGGAAATAGTTAAGTTCAACTTGGTCTAGTATAGAGTTAAGTAAAGTGTGTTTCTTTACCGTTGTACATTTTGTAACTTACAATCCGATGGTCACGATATGCAGTGATCCGACGGTTCATTCTCTCCTCGGTATTACCGACACTTGGTCCGTGGCTTGACACCCGATTGGTCCATGAATTCTATTTAAAGCGCATGGAGGGTCATTTGTAGGTTAACCGTGCATGAGAGAAGCTTATGTAAATTTTCATTCTTTTATTAATAAATGCCTGTAGTAGCCACGTTGGCGCAGACCGTGGACTGTTTCCTTCTCTGAGGCTTTTAACCACGTCAAAATACTGGTGTATTGATCTGTGATCTGTTTGTGAGCGGTGTCCTTTTGGTGTTCTGTCTGAGAACTTACCCTGTAAATTCCTACATGGTATCAGAGCTATTTGAGGGCCGCGTCCGTTGGTGATCCAAATCTGAAGCCGGTAGAACTGCATGCGGCTGTCGTTTCCTAGATCTACTGTTTCTGACTGCTTTCGGGCGGAGAGGACTGCTCTGTTGTGTTCGGAGCATCTGTTCCAGTGAGGAACCCCTTTCGTTTCACGCGAAAGGGTTTCCGGTAGCCCTATCTGCGTCATTTTTAAGATCTGGAGGTATACAGTCTTTATTTGCAGTTTACTGTTATTTTCTCTCTGCTTATTTCGGTTTCGGTTTATTTAGCTTTTTTTAACCGGATCTATACCTTTCATTTCTGCGTATGCTCTTTGCCCTGTGACTCAGTGCGATCTGGGCAAATCAGAAACAGAAAGGAAGGATTTTTTTCTCATGCGTATGCTCTTTTCCCTGCACCTTAGTGTGATCTCGGAAAATCAGAAACATTGAGAAAAAATATTTAGTTTTTCGGCTAAAGCTAAATTTTTTTTAAATATTTAGTTTTTTGGGTAAAGCTAACTTCGAGCCATAAGGTTCGTTTTTCTTTGCATGTCCGTGTTGGGTTTTGTGTTTTGTGTGAAAAAAAGAGCTTTCTCAAGGCAAGCACGCAACCCAAGGCCCCCCCCCTCTCTCTCTCTCTCTCTCTCAAATTTTTTTGTATAGCTCAATTGGTTCAAAGCTATTTTAAGAGAGTAGAGGTCTTGGGTTCAAATCTCCATTTTGTAGGGGCGTTTTTTTCATTCCCGCACTTTGCCGGCAACTTCAACAATTGTTTTTCAAAAAGCCATAACTTCTTCATCCAGAAGCCTTTTTCAAAGCCGTTTTTTTTAAAACAGCCTAATTTTTCAAGATCTATCCATTGGAAGACTTACTTTTAGCATCTTCAGCTTCAGTTTTTTTTTAAAATGGAAAGTCCATGCCAAGTCATTCTTGACAGCACCAACTACTTCCAATGGGTATCCTACATGGAAGATTTACTTAGAAGTAAAGGTCTCTACAGAATAGCCACGGGCCAAGAGAAGAAACCAAAAGATGAAGACAAGGTTGCAAAATGGGAAAATAGACAAGATCAAGCACGTGGTTTGATATGGATGTCTATTTCTCCTGATCTTAGATTCCATATTGCAGAACTTGATACTCCTCATGAAGCATTGGAACAAATCACTAAAGTTTTTGGGATTAAAAATGAAATTAGAGCCCATCAACTTGAAAATGAGTTGCTTACATTGGATCCTAATAATTTTTCTTGCATTGAAGATTTCTTGTCCAAATTCAAGACCCTTAGATATCTCTTGGAAGGTGTTAAGGTTAAGAAAGAAGATAGTAACCTTATTTATTCCATCCTTACTAAGTTGGGACCAACCTACTTTGTATTTGTTTCCACCTTCCATTCTACAAGGAAAGCTTTCATTTGTCAAGGAAAAGACTACAAGGCTCCTTCCTTTGACTCTTTTTGTGATTCTTTAATAAGAGAACAAGAAAAACTCTTACACCTTGGTCTTCTTAATCTTGGAAACTCTTCCAAGGAAGCGTTAGCCGCCCAGCAGCAACCAAATTTAAAGAATCCTAAGAAGTATCCTAAAAGAATGGTCCTAAACCAAACAAGGGTCCTAAGCAATTTCAGCCTCAAAATGAAAAATCATTTCACCAGAATGATAAGGCAAATAAAAACAAAGGGAAGAAGACTGATAGACATTGCCACTTTTGTAATCTAGATGGCCACTTAGAATCTAAATGCTTAAGAAGATGGAAGCCTTGGAAGCAGCAATGAAGAAGCATAACATCCATTTGGA
>APFE030551049.1:0-12187 GCA_000404065.3 Pinus taeda
GAAGAAGAATTTGATTCGTGCAATAACTCGTGCATTCATGATCACTCAAGAGGGCTTTAGGTGCGATGAAGGGAAAAAAATTCAATATAACATTCACAAGAAAAACATGGAGATAAGTATTATGAGATAGATCTGATAGGAATGATTCCTCTATCTAAAGATAGTCTTCGAAATGACCAAATTCGCAATTCCATGACTTTATGAGAGATACACAATCCAACGCCAAGTTTGATGCCAGAGATATTCATGAAGATCAATCAACTAAAGAAGATTCTTGAATCCGATCAGAAACCAAATCTCGAAAGTTTGAAAGTTTGCATCTGAAATACCAACTATATTTCAAAAATAGATTTACATTGAGTGAAACCATGCAAAGAGAAGGAGTGTGATAGAAACTAGATTTGACTTAGTTTGGGGGGCTTACCAAATTCGCGATATCCTGACATAACCATCAACGAAAGTTGAAGTGCCTCAACTTCCTAATAAGTCTCTCAAGGATTGTAAAATCACATCATGAATATTGAACCACATTATGCATGGTGTGAGGATAGATGCTACCGCTGGTTTCAATAAGACCACTCTTCACCAGATGGAAGCCATCTTTGGCACTGATTTGACCGTATTTTTCAACATCAACAACCAGATTACTCAAGTTGAAGGATTCATCTAATCGCAAATCTGAAGATGTATGAATCAGTGAAATATCATGAGAAACATGGTTTGGAGAGTTGCCTTGATGCAAGAGAAGAAATGATGAGGGATGGAAAGAGTACTCAATGATTTAATTGTTTTCATTTTCGTCATGGATAATCTCACCACAGGCTTGTGTCAATTGAGAAGTTAACTCATTAGATGAAAAACTTGAGGAGCATGGAGTACCTTTGTCGCTAGTAGATGCATCACAAATGGTAGAGCACAAGGGATAGTGAGATGAAGAGGAAGTTTCTGTAAGGATATCTTCTTTGACCAAATTAGATTCTAGATCTAAAGTAACATCTTCATGAGAAATTGAAAGATCACATAATGCACCTGGGAATTTGTGATTGCATACATCAACAAATTCATCATCATCAGAATGATTATTGCCCAAGGCTATGGATTGATTGAAAGAATTGATTACATTTGATTGACTACCGAGATTAGCATATTGGGAATCATACAAGAATTGAAGTGCATTGTTTTGACATGGAGGATTTTGAAAAAGAGAAGAAAGATTGAAAACATATTCACCTTCTTGCTCCTCTACCTGTGTAATGTGATTGCCTTGTATCTGATCACAATTTGAACCAACAACTCGAAAATCAAGAGAGTGTGAAAAACTAGCTGGTGGAACAAATTGATCGGGAAAATCATAGTACAAAGAGTCATGGCATGTAAATGATAGAGGATAATAGAAATCTCGATTAGATTTGAGACTAGAGTTATGAATAGTAACATCATCTTGCGGAATGGAGTTAGTGTTCACCATGGGCTTCGTGAGCCATTTTGGGATTTCCTCCATTGAATTTGAGTCATGACAAGTGAAAGACCGATGAGGAGATGGATTATAAATTTGATTAGCATATTTTCTAACTTTATTATGATTGCAAGGAGGCACCCTCATCAGAACTAGAAAAGGAAGAGGACAAGGAACAAAAGGAATAATATGTTATTCCTCTGAAATTAGGGGTGTCTCATGGTTTACAAGAGTTGGGGAAGCATAAACATCAGGTGATTTGGATTCAACGTGAAAAGAGATATGAACCAAACACTTAAACTTTTGTTTAAAGAAATCCCAATCCTTATTTTCTTCAGGAAATTCATAGCAAAGGTGAAGGAAATGATCAGAGAAATCCTCAATTGATTCATTAGGCTTCATTCTTAGTTGATTAATTCTTTTAAGAACATCTCGGTAATCATACCTATCAAATGCTTTATGAAGCTCCTTCACAAGTTGGTCGAATGAATTGATCAAAGCAGTGGGTAATATATGACACCATCTCTTAACACGACCTTCAAATGTGAGGGTGAGCAATCTAGCCATAACATCCTTGTAATGAATTCCATTAGAAAGGCAAAAATGGATAATTTGAAACATATGTTTACGAAGATTCAATTCACCCTCACCATCAAACTTAAATTGGGACAGGTTATGAAAAGCTTCTGCAGGGATGGTAAGCTTAAGCTCTCTAGAAAAACATCCTAGGATTATGATTTGGGGAAGAGCCATTTTGAATAAGAGATTCAAAGTATAATCAATAGACACAACCTATCATTTGGCCCTCCTTCTAGTGCCATTTTGTTGACGGTGCTAGAAATTCGTCAACCAAGGGGGTCTCCCCGAAGTGAAGTCCCAATTTGACCTCACATTATTTGGAATAGGAGCCCCATCTAGGTTATCGCTCGACTGACATATATTCTTATAGGTTTGTCTTGGCTACAAAGTTCAGCACAAGAGAGTTATGCAGAGGTAATCATGGATCAGCAAGTGAGTATGCCTGGTGAGTGTTCGGTTGTGTGTGTGTCAATATTCTTATACTGCGGAGGGAAAGGAAAGTGAGCCTTTAGGAGAGAGGTAATAGTACCACCCTAGTAGACACACACACACACACACAAAGTGAAGATATCTGTTTAACGTCCAGCGAAATATTCCACAAAGATGTGACGATCATTACAACCATTATAAACAAGAAAGATATGTCTAACATCCAGATGAATAGTCCACAAGGATGTGATAGTTATAACAACCATTACAACACATTCTCAATTAGATAAGCATTAGTATAATCAAAATAGTTCAACTACTTTAGTACAAGTGAAATCAAACATGAATCATAAATATTCACATAATAGTCTTACAAATATTCACAACTCAAGCGTGAAAATGTGTCGGCCACCAAGCTTCAAGTATTAAGTAAAAGTCATAAGACACATGTATACAGTGAACCCCACTAGCCCCAATAGTGGAGTGTTGGAGCCACTCCTTACTCCCCAAAAGAACTAGCTTGTCTCTCTAATGCCTTGTCGAAGGAGCCAAGGTGAAAATTCCTTTTCTCATATAATGAGGGTGTATATATATAACCAAGAGGTGATGCTTCACCTTTCGTGTGACTCTTTGACTAGCCTCATGACTGTTTGACTTCCCATGACCTTTCGACTTTACATGACTCTTCATATTCTATATGTGTCCTTTGTACTTCCACTTTATAATTCATTTTGAGTAAGAATTTACATGGTCCACAATGATGATGTGGCATATGACAACTTATGACATGACATTGCTAATATAAACTGCTTGATGACACGGAAATGTCAAGCCATTGTTGTTGCTCTGTATATTTCTTCAATCAGAGATGTGTCCAATGCTTCATCTTCATGAGAGATATGCTTTATTATTCATATCTACCCTCCAAAGTGTTGTGAATCAGATGGAGTCTTCATGTGGTCCTGATATTCAGCCTTCTGTTGTAATCCAGTGCTCCTTCGTCTTCTTGTTTAATGATCATCTTATCTCCTCAAATCCTTAGGTGTCTTCTAGCATGTGGTCCTTCTCCATCTTCTTCTTCATCATATTTCGATAACATGATAGAGTTTCTACATCTGCAACCCACTCATGACAAGACGACATCAATTTGATAAACCCCTAGTCTAAGATGCAGCATGATGATCCACTTACTAAGCCAAAATCGACTAGTAGGCCAAGGGAGAGGTTCAGTGACTACGTAGTTGCATAGCTCAGGCAGTGAAGGGTCAGGCTTGAGCCTTGAGACTGAGCAATGTGTAGTTCAGGCTAGACTGAGGAAGAAGATTGGGAAATATTGGAGCTTAGAGAGGTAAGATGAGGGATTAGGCACTAATTAAGCTAGCTTTGTTGTTCTAGAAGACAAAGGAGACAGGGTGATTGCATAATTCAGGAACTCAAGGTTGACGCCTGAGCCTTGAGACAACGCAATGCACAGTTCTAGCTAGGCAAGAGAGATAAATTACGTAGTTTTGGGAGTCAGTGAGTCATGCTTAGGGGTTTTACACTGTTTTAGTAAACTACACAATTCTAGGAGGCAAAGAATGCTTGGTAATTGTGTATTTGTGTACTTCAAGATCTCATGGTTCAAGATTGAGTTCATAGATTGCACAATGTGCAGTTGGGGCCAGGTTGGAGGATTGAAATGCTCAATTTTGGAGATCAAGTCTCAGGCTTGAGCACTGAAATTGCACAGTCCTATGAAGTAGGGAATGCACATTGCACAGTGTCAAGAGGCAAGGTTGTATCTTGAGGGTTGGGATTGCACAATGTGCAGTTCAGGAAGGCCATATGAGGCTAAGTTGTTGGGAATTTTCTAAAATTTGGCTGCGTGGGGGATCAGTGAAACTGATGTGAACAGTGATAGGACTTGACTATGATTGCACATTTAGACACTTGATGACACAACATAGATCATCTGGAACACATGAACGTACACTTCCCTTAGTGCGACAACCTTTGTGACAACTTACGACAAGTGCGACACTAAATATACACTTCGTGATGACAACAACGACGATTATGCGACAATGTGTGAAACTTTGGGAATGAGTGTGAAACATGCCTACATGATAATAACAACTCATTATGACAAATATTTCCCCTTGAAACAAACCAAAACTCCACTTTACATGATGAGCGACAATTCTCGCTAAAAGATGACACTTACCACATGAAAACAAAAGTGTGAATGACACTTGCGATATGTGAACCACGGTGAAAACCACACATGTCAGGGTGAAGATAACATGAAAATGAAACTAACTAAAGGGAAAGTAAGTGAAAGCGACATTTATAAACATAAACACAACACTTGCGACGGTAAAATTGTGCAAAAGCGACAGTTGGATAAACTCACCAAAATAGAGGTACGATCACAAACAAAGTGAAGGATTGTTGATGTTAGTGCACACTGACTACCGACATGGGTTGAACATTGCACAGGCATAGTATTAATGGACTGTGTCATGCATGTTCAAGATTGCATAAAATAATGTGCTCATGAACATGTTGCAGATTGAGCATGTGTGAGCAAGTGACTTCAACACTTTTGATCCAAGAAGGGAGCTCAAAAGCATCAGCTGACTAAGAAGTGACTACAGAACGATCGATCGCAAGATCCATAATAGGCTCCAAAATTCAAGTGTACACAAATTTTGGAGGGTGTTTGTCGTAGTAGCAACACCACCCCCAAGCCAGATAGTGAAACAAGAAAGGAGAATTCATTGGTCATAGCTATGGCATTCCTCGTTCAATCCTATTTCTATGCATTATCGCTAGAGACTAACATTTCAACCATTTTATTTTACAACAATTCCACTTACCAACCTCTGTTTCCCCTTAGCCTTGCATAACATAAAGAATGGGATACTCTTCACTACTACACAATACTTCAGGCTATCCCCCTTCCCTCCTATGCTCCACAACATGGTGCCCATGAAATATCTATTGTTATAAAATAATGAATCTCAATTATATCTTCTTTCATATTTATCTGAATAGTTTCCCATGAACAAAATCATGGATTGCACATCATATTATGGTTGTACATTATAGTAGTATACCCATCTTGGTAAAATGTCCCTCGTAGTAACTATATGGAAAAAGAAAATGAAATAAAAGTTTGTGCTCTCACCAGTGCTAAGGTTTCCCTAGTTGTTGCTACATTGCCTTTGCCTCGAGAAGCCAAATCTCATGCTCATTGAATGCATATCCCCATCCTTTTTCATTGTTAACGTGTTTTTTCCTTTCAAATTAGAGAGTTATCTCTGTTGTTATGAAATTTTTGGGTCCTCTTGTGTTCTTTGCCTAGTAGGAATTCATTTTTCTGCTACGAAAGGCCTATGTGTTCATGCATCCCTTGGTATTGTTTCTTTTTGGAGGAATCCCCTTGTTGGCTTCATTATGGATATTCCTTTGAGTTATAATGTGTATGCCCTTTTTAGATCTTCTACTAGAGGCAAGTTCAGTTGTAAAAAATTTAGATGTGCCAAACAAGCAAATGCATCATTTTCCTTATGATAAGCCACAATTGTTGGCTCAAAACTTTGACTAAAAATCAAATTGTGGTGGATCCACGAGTTTTGATAAGAAGCAAATACCACTCCCTAAATGGAATTATGATCCTCAATGGCACCTTAGAATGTCAATTTTTTTTAAGGAGAGAGGATTAATGGATAAGTTTACAAGGCTCTAGTCCAATCCTAACTATATCTCTAAATGCATTGTTAATAATTGGGGTAATCAAGACCCTATTTCCATGATCTATTGTGGTAAAGATTTTTATGTATTTATTTTTGAAAGTAGAGAAACTAGCGACTCCATCTATAGATCTAGACCTTACTTCATGTGTTCCAAGGGAAGGTTCTTATCCCACTGGACACTTGAATTCAATCTGGATATGGGAATATATTCTACTCTTGTCAAGATTTGACTTCCATACCCTCCATTTTTCTTTTGGGGTGATGATACCTTCAACGCAATTGGAAACATGTTAGGTCTTATACACCCATGTAGAGCCTAGAGGAAGTATTTTTACTTGTGCAACATCATGAGTGGAAATAGACTTTGATAAGGGATTACCTGAAGTGATTCAAATTGATTTGAAGGGTTGGAGTCACCTTCAATCTGTTAATGGTGAGTAGGTTCCTTTCAAATGTAGCACTTTCCATGAGTATGGTAACTTTGCCAAAGTCATCCAAATTTCAAAGATTCTCCATTTTCTTCTAAGCCAAATATAATGCATAAAAACAATGATGAGAAAGGTTTTAGACAAGTTTCAAGAAAGAGAAATATTTAGGCCTTAAGGGGGGTCTTAGTTTTCCATCAGCCCTCAACCTCCCTTCAAGCCTGAATCTCATTCAAATAATAGATTTGGAGCTTTAGTATATCATAAGGAAGTATAACAGGTTCAAAATCTCAATTATGACATGCCATGATTAATTCCAATGCAATTAGAGAATGCAAATCCTCCAAAAGTGTATGCAATTCCTATAAAGATTACTTCAGAAACGTCAAAAGATAAGGCCTTGGTTTTAAAAAAGAAGATTCATCAAAAGAAAATAAAAGAAAAGTAGAGATGTGACAATGCCCCCTCTATTGGATAAGGTTGTCATTGATGTCAATAAGATGTCAAGCCCTAACATTGTTGAAGCAAGCACTAGGTGTTTGAATGAATAAGATATGTTGATAGTGATAAATCCTTAGGTGCATGGAAAAATCCCTAACTATTAATCCCTAGTAATTAATGGCATGATCATAATAGGAATGAAAAAAGGTCAACTATGCAAGGAGTCATTGTGTTGACCATTCATCATTACTAAGAACATGAACTTGAGCAGCTCAACTTGGTATCCGATTGGTCAATCACAATGGAAATAAGTTTATGTTGTATGCATAGTTTTTTTGTGATTGGAGTCAACATATTATATATGAGACCTTATGGAAAAAATGTACTTGTCTTACATGTTTTGTATTTCCTAGTAACCACAATCATTAATCCTCCTTTATAAGTGACTTATTACCCTTGTTAAAATTATATCCCGCTCTGGAAAACTTAAATGCAAATGGAACCAATTTTGTACCTAATTAGACAATGGATGAATGCCCTTCAACAACATGTACCAGAATGTAATTCAAATAAATGCTCTCATAAAAAAATTCTGATGGAAATGGATGTTGATACGAAGGTTGATTACATAAAACAATTAAGAAAAAAAATAAGAATGAATGCACAGGTCGGTTTCTGCACAGGTCAACTCAATGTTCGTGTCGTCCCTCCTCAAAGAGATGTGACTCTTCACATAGGTCAAAATGTTTATAAATAGAAGGTTGAACACCTCATTCTTGCAATTAACTCGGATCATGGATAAGTAGGGTAAGAGCGAATAAAAGAGTTCACAACTCGTGAACTAGAGGAGGCAAAGGAGACAAAGATTAGTTGGATTTTTCTATTGGTTAAATTTTTTTTTTTTGTTTCATGGCATCTTTTGTGATTGGATCTTGGATTTATACCTTTTTTGTGAATAATTGCTCGACCTCCAATACATACATGTTTCTCCTTGAATTAAGATCCTTTGACCTCCTTCTCAGCTCAGACAATATTTGTATGCTAGGACCTGTAGCAGACTACTATTTTCGGACTTGTGATGGACTTGCATGCTCAGAATTGTGGTAGAATTGCATTCTCAGACCTCTGGAAGACTAGTATTCTCGATCCTATGTTTACCTACGGACAAAAGTCAGATTTGGGTAGAGAAAGGAACCTCATACTTATGTTTACCTTATGATTTGGGCAGAACCTTGAACCTATCACATTTATTGAAGCTTAGACCCATGTTGTTTGGCCAATTCAATCTTGTAAAATCTGAAGAAGACCTTGAACCTGACATATTTGTTGAGTTTGGACTAGAGGTTTTTTTTGGATCTGACCTATGCTTGTGAGCAGATTGGACCTGTGACACTTGGTTGGGAGTTTGAGCATCTCTTGAAGTAGTATATTGGGCATCACTTGGAGGATAATGCTTTAACATCAAGGAAAACTATTGAACTACCCTGTGACACCATTGAATTGGAATATAGGAGTATACAAAAGAATTGAAATCTTGCAAACTTGGAACATATATTGAGATGATAGTTGAGAGTATAGTTTGGGGTTTCTCTTGGACATGACTAGGTCTATTGAAGCAGCCTTATTGAAGTTGTTGGAGCAGACTTAGGAAACCCTAATTGAAGCAACCTTGTTGAATCAATCATCTATAAAAAAGCAACATTGTTAAAGCCATCATGGAGGAAATTTGAAGCAGATTGTTGTGCAGACATGAAGAGTCTTGGAGACACATACTAGGCTTGTTGAATATGACCTTGATGAACTAGCCCTTTAAGCATTTTGTAGAGTATTTGAGGCATTCATTGAAGCGGATCTTGGATTTATTTTTAGGACTTATTGAAGAAGTTATTGGAAGTATTGAAGCAACACTAAAGACATCTTGAAGCAGATGATTGGAGCCCTAGAGGATTGGAGTCCTCACACAATGTTGGAGCCTTATGGAAAACAAGGTTGGAGCTTGAATTGTTGAGAGGATTGGATTCTGCAAGAAGACCAAGTTGTAGCTTGGTATAGTACATGTTGGAGCCTGGTTTGAAATTAAAGATTGGATTCTTAATCTAGGGTGGAGCCCTAAAGAAATTATAAGTATGATTGTACAAAATTATTGTAAAAAGAGGTTTGGAGTCCTCATCACCCCCCCCCCCCCCCCCCCTCCCACCTTCACTATTTACAACACCCTCTTCTCCTCCACTAACAAGAGAGAAAAAGATTGCAAAGAAAGAAATTTTAGTTCTCATCAAATTATAGACTCCCTTGGTTTTAGTGGGGGGTGCATTCTAATCAATGCTTGATTATGCTCTATTTTTGTATCATTTTATGCAAGCAAATTTATAAGAATCTACGCTTGTACTCAGGAAGTAGTAAGATTAAGTTTTAGTAGGTTTAGAGTCCGATCTCTCCCTTTTTTCATTTTGATGGGGGAGGATTTTTTTGTTTTTTTTTTCCATCTTTGTTTTAAATCTCTCAAGTAGACATTCCTTGTATCTTTTCTATGTGCATTTTCCTTACCAACATATATATTCCCCAATTATTGTTAAGAAAAAAAAAAAAAAAAGCTTGGGAAATAAACTATAAGGCACATAATACAAGAGGGTAGGAAAACATGGGAAAATGACACATAGTTGACATAATAAATAAATAAACCTTGACATCCCTTATTTCCCTACTCATTGGTTCATTGCTCCCACAATGCTCCCAAGGATTTATAACCCCAAGTGCACTCATAATTTATTATTATTAATTTCCAATATAATGAAATGGTAATTCACTTACCCAAATTGTTATATTCTTAGATGTTATGGTCATTTGCATACAACCAATTATTCAATTTACCACTTGTAAATTACATCTAATGTGTATTGCCATGAGCGTTAGGTACATCCAACTTTATATATCATATTCCCTAGGCAAATCCAATTTGATACCAATTGTAACAACTTCGGGTTAAAAATCCATGTAATAAAGTTAATAAATGAATAAATAATAACCAAGGTCATGGGACATTTATTCCAAGTTGAGTGTTGAGAAAAACATCCTAGTGTGGGTGTTCATTTGGTTTATTATGGCTAAGGAAATTGGCAAAGGCAATGGCAAAGGCTTTGAAAAGGCAAAGAGACATTAATTGGTATTTTATTTATGAAAAGAATGAAAAATAAGAGAAAAGGAAGGTGAAAGGTTGCAAGTTGCATGTGAGGAGGAAAATGAAGGAAATAATGGAAATTGAAGAAAATAGAGGCCTCATTAATAAAAAGGCTTCTGAGGATCAGTTCACAACCTTTTTTTAGTTTACTTTCGGAGCTCTCTCTCTATTCTCTCTCTCTCATACTCTTGCACACTTGGAGTATTCTTGGAGCATTCTAGCATTGTAGGAAGAAAATACAAGGAAGGGTAAAGAAAGCAAACAGAAGCAAAGATCAAACAAGGAAGAGTGAGATCAAGTGGTTATAGTGGGATCACTTGCAGCTATCGAGTTGCATGTATGATTTCCTTGCTAGTTTTGGCATGCAAGGTACATGCATGTGTGTGTTTGGTTCTCTTGTTGTCATTGGCATGGGTCTTGTCAGGTGTGACAATCGATTTCAACCTTGCCTTGCCATTTCCTGATAGCCATGGTGTGATGGAGTTCTTTTAATTAGTTGAGTTGGATTGTTGAATGGTTTTGAAACTGAGTGGGGTCGTCTCAGGAAAAATCACAAGGCCTAGGAATCCCTTGATCGGTAACGGCAGGATACATGGTAAATCCTGGTTGTCAATGCTCTTGTTGGGCCTATGAATCCATTGACCGGTAATGGAATGATACACAATAAATCCTAGAGAGTGGAGCCTCGTTGGGCCTAAGAATCCCTTAACTTGTAATGGCGGGATACACGGTAAATCCTAGAGGTGGAGACGAAAAAATTTCTCACAATTTAGGTGGAGAGATCTAAAGGCATCCATGCTTGTTTAGGGCTTAGTGATCCCTTTATCAGTATATGGAAGGATAGCGGTAAAGCCTGTATTATATGTTTATTGTTTGGGCCTAGGAATCCCTTGGTGAGATACACAGTAAAGCCTGAGGAAGCCTTGATTAGTTCTATTGTGAGTCCCACATTCATGCTTGGAATATGGCACGAGGGTGATTGGCTGAAAGAAATATTTGGTTCAACCAATTGTTGGAAATAATACTGAGAGGGGGGGTGAATCAGTATTATCTACTTCTTTTTATAAATCTTCCTTATTTGTTCTTTGAATTAGTTTTGCATGTCAGTACCATAAAATAATGAGCATGAAGAAAGAAAACAGATAGTCACACCAAAGAACACAAGATGTAAGGTGGAAACCCAATGTGGGTGAAAACCACCTGCTGCAATATGTCTCTATCTTTTTTCAAATTGGAAACTCCTTTTACAATGGTTTTGTACTGGGGCAGTCCTTTACCAGTACGCAGGCTGCAACCTACAAAGAGCTACAACTCTCTCTCGTTTTCCAGTTTCTCCTGTAAGGGAGCTACAACCCCCTACTACTTTTCTTACAAGGACCACTTTTCATAAATTTTCAAACTGGATCCATAAGCATCAAATGATCATCAAGTATAAGAGAATCACCCAGTCAACTGTAGTAACCAGATCAACAATAATAGGACCAAACCCAGAACCCAGAACACAACAATGATAAACAAAGATTTTAAGAGAAGTAAGCACCCTGCTCAACTTCTCGCCTGCTTACGTACTCACCCTGTTCAACTGCTTGCCTGCATACAGTACTCACCCTGCTCAATTGCTAGCCTGCATACAAGTACGCACCCTGCTCAATTGCTAGCCTGCATACTAGTACGCACCCTACTCAACTGCTAGCCTACGTACCTCGCTCTGAGTCCATTGAACTGCCTGCGGTCATTCGCACCTGAAGCCCTTCTGTGCTTGCGTATCGGCGCACCTGAAACCCTTATGTGCCTACGTACTGGCGCACCTGAAACTCTTCGCTCACTGTACCTGCGTACCTTCGGGCATAGATGATTTCAAGACTTCAGAAAGAACCCAGACAGTCAGATCTATAGATCTGAATATGCGCCGAAGAGATCTTAGTCCATCAGTAGATTC
>APFE030551064.1:1974-46361 GCA_000404065.3 Pinus taeda
GATTTCCCGGAATAGATTAGTTAATAAAATTATTGCATTTTAGAATAAATATTTTATCATTTTCCATTAGATATAAGTAAATTGGACACTTATCCATCCCATTCATAAATCATTGGGAAACTAGTCCCATTATATCCAGTCGTAGCCACCACACCAAATGGAAAACGAGTTGCTTTTAAGGTCCGGACCGGGTGGTTTTCCCCGATGTTGATGCAATGATTTTCAAGGCATCAACATTTTTGGCGCTAGAAGGAGGGCATGAACTGTGAATGGCGAGCAAACCCAGATCTAAAATCCATTCTAACAGTAAATCTCCCTCCACCTCACCTCCGACTTCTCCCTTGTAGGCTGGAACTCTAGTTTCCAAGCGAGAAGTAGAAGAGACAACGACCACTGCTCAACCCCAAAATATTTTAGATAAATTAACTCGAGAATCTCCTGAAGTACAGTGTCTCATCCATAAACTTCAAGGATTCTCAATATCTCCACATAAATCTGAGGTATCTCAAGGAAGTGTAACTTCGCAATTCATTCCTTGTCACCCTCTCACCAGACTTCAGAGTGAAAAGCTTGGTATTGAACCTACTGAGTTACCTTTGCCTACAAGGAAACACTCAAGGAAAACAACTGAAGGATTTGACAGCGAAACTTTCTCATCATCATCATCCATTTCATCTTCTCCAGTGCGAAGTCAATCATCCACTCCTCCACTCCAGATTGTTGTTCAACAGGGAACTGGAACTTCAACATATGTTTCTCAACCTCCTCGAACTACAATATCTACTCCTTCCCAATCATTTGGAACTTCATCGGTGCTATCATCTAGTAGTAGTTCAACAATGGCACAGAATCCATAGAATAATCCTGGTGCGGTCACGATGCCTGCACCATTACACCCATTTCCAGCTCATCCTGAAAAATGATTGCTTAAATTTAATCCAGATGCAAGCATACAGGCAGATGAGCACATTAAAAACTTTATGTTGCCAATCAATTTAAAAGGAGTTACGAAGGAAGATGTGGTTTTTAGGATTTTCCCTTATATCTTACAAGGATCAGTTGGGTCTTGGTACTTTTCATTGCCATCATGATCAATTACTAGTTGGAATATTTTTCAAGAACAGTTCTTAACTAAATATGGTGATGACAGATCTCTAGCAACATTAATTAATGATCTTTCAAATCTTAGGATAGAGTCTAAAGAACCCATAAAAGAGTTCAATTCACAGTTCAATAAACTCTTAAATAAGATTTTGACTGCCTCTAAACCTAGTGAGCAAGTTAGAAGCGAATGGTATATAACAACTTTACCCTCAAATATAGCTATCTTTGTAGATAGAGCTGCAAAACCAACCCTAGAAGAAAATATGAAATAGGCCCTTGCTATAGAGAAATGCGTCATTGCCTTATAAAAGAAAGCTGCTCTTGAGAAAAGAAAATCAAAAAATGTCTCCTTCAAAGATGATTCAAAAAAGAAAGTGGCTGAAGATCCTTACGATATGGAAGTTCTCCAAAAATTTCTCAAAACTATGTCAAATGAAATGATAGAAATCAAGAAGCAAGTAGTTGAGACTTCAACAGAAAGACCATTTAGAAACTTTAAGAAATTTGAATCAAAGCCTCCAAATCTTATATCCAATGCAGACTCAGACCCCGAAGAAGAAGAAGAAGAGACAGTCTTATCATCTGAAGAAACTGAAGAAGAGGTAAATGTAGAATGTCATGGGATGTGGGACTTTATCCTACCTAATTCTTATACAAAAAATGAATAGGAAGCTTTCCCTGTAACTACCAGGAGTAAAGGTACCCCTGAACCTGTCTAAGTAACTCAAAAGAAAAGGAATGCAGGTACCACTACTAAAGAAAATGTTCCCACAAAGAAGTCTACAACAATACCTTCTCAAAATCATCCATTAGCTTCAAATGCACCTTCAACATCTAAAACAATAGTAGTTACAGACTCTATGGATTACAACATTATTGAAGACATGAAGAAAAAAAAGACAAATATCACAATTTTTGAGCTTAGTCAACTCAAACATCAACAAAAATTGCTACTCAAGGAGCTAGATGCAATACCTTCTTCTCCTCTTCCAAATGTTGTATTATCCAAAGCAGCTAATGAAACAGGTAAACCACCTCCTGGTAGGATAGAAGCTACTGATGTTGTTTTAATCGAAGATAGATCAAATTCTCATACTCCTTTTCTCTTCACCTACGAGATTTATAATAGAAATATGCACAATTGCTTGATAGACTTAGGGGATTCTTCGAATATAATGCCAGTCTCAGTTTGTTCTAAACTGAATATTGAACCCCAAAACTCCGCATTACATATTGTCCAGTTGGATAGAACTAAGGTCCAACTATTAGGAGAAACCAATTATGTTACCATTAGGTTATTAGCTGACCCAAGAGTTGTTAAGGGAATTGATATATTAATCGTTGATATTCCTGAGTTTTATGGTTTGATTTTAAGTAGAGATTGGTTTGAGAAACTTCATGGTTGCATTTCCACCGATTGGTCGCACATGTGGCTGCCCTATAAAGGAAAGCCAAATCAGATCAAGATTGATCAGGAGAAACATATTATTCATACTATTACTGAGTTTGAGCAAGAAAACTAGCCAATAGCATTCAACAACAACATTTTGGGTAACTATTCATCCGAATCATTCTTTAGAACTTTACTTCTCAATCATCACCTTTCTCAGTTAATAGTTTCACATCTCAAATTGAAATTTTTTCACAAACAGATACATCAAGGTGTGTTAAAATTACTGAAGAAACTGCTAATAAAACTGTAGATAAACCTTTGTTTTGGTCATTATATTTTGATAGGTTTAAATCTAATGAAGGTGCAGGGGTAGGATGTATTTTAGTTAGTCTTGAGGGAGAAAAGACCATGTTATCATGTAGATAGGAAATTGAGTGAAAAAACAATACTGCTGAATATGAAGCCTTGATTCAAGGACTTTATAAAGATATTGGTCTTAATGTTCAATATTTGAAAGTGTTTGGTAACTCTGAAATTGTCATAAGACAAGTCAGAAATACTATACATTGCCTTTCCAGTGACCTTAAACATTATCAATCCTTGGTGCAAAACCTTGTATCCCATTTTATAGCATTTAATATTTCTCCCATCCTGAGATCTCAGAATGCAGTAGCGGATTTGCTAGCTAATGTTGCTTCTAAGCTCCTGCCATCTGAAGATTACAACCCCGATAGGTTTTCAATAGAATTAATTTTTAGGCCATAGATTCCTGACAATGTCACTAATTGGAGAGTGTTCAATCATGATGATGACATTTTAAATTTCTTAACTTCTGATAAGTCCTATGATGATTAAATTATTGATGAAAGTGAGCATGATCTTCAAATGAAGGAAGAGCTTGAAGAAAACTCAATACCCAAACCAGTGGTCAAACTTGAAGATCTTTATGACATCAAAGATAGGTTTAAACAAGTTACTAATTCAAAGCTTCAAAGTTATACTTTGAGATTTGAATTAATAAACCTTGGTACTGAGGAGAATCCACAAAACATCAATTTGGGATTAGGACTTGCACCAGAAGAAAGAATTGCATTTATCAGATTATTGCACAAATATAGAAATGTCTTCGCTTGGAAATATGATGATCTGAAAACATATGATACATCCATCATACAACATACAATTCTGATGTTATTTGAAGAAAAACCAGTACAATAGAAATTAAGGAAGATTCATCCTAACTTAGAGAGTCAAATAAAAGCTAAATTAAACAAACTCTTGAAAGTTAAGATAATTTTTCCTATTAGACATTCAAATTGGGTGTCCAACATGGTGCCAGTAAGGAAGAAAAATGGTGACATTAGAATTTTTATTGATTTTAGAAATCATAATAAAGCAAGTCAAAAGGATAACTTCCCTTTATCTACCATGGAGCAAAATCTCCATTCGGTGGCTGGTTCTGAATTAATGTCATTCCTAGATGGTTTTTCAGGGTATAACCAAATTTTTGTCCACCCTAATGATAGACTTAAGACTACCTTTAGAACCAAATGGGGAACTTATGCCTATCAAAAAATGCATTTTGGACTAATCAATGCTGGAGCTACGTTTCAAAGATCAATGGACATCACATTCAAAGGCGTAATCAATAAATCAGTAGTTGTCTATTTGGATGACATTACTATTTTCTCTAAGAAAAGATCAAATCACTTATGTGATTTGAAACAAATCTTTGAGCTCTGCAAAAGGTATGGCATTTCACTCAATCCTATGAAGTCCTTTTTTTCTCTTGACCAAGGTAAGCTCTTGGGTTTCATTGTTTCAAAGGATGGTATTTATATTGATCCAGAAAGAATCAAAGAGATTTCTAATATTCCATTACCACATAATAAAAAAACAATGCAATCATTTTTAGGCCAGATTAATTTTGTAAAAAGATTTGTCCCAGATTTTTCGTAGATTGTTTTACCATTACAAACCATGATTAAGAAAAATTCAATGTTTAAATGGGGACATATAAAAAGGAAGATTTCGATTCGATGAAGCAAGCAATCATAAATGATCCTGCATTAAACACTCCTGATTTTTCAAATCATTTCATTCTATATACTCTCGCATCTGATTCATCTTATGTAGCAGTGCTGACACAAATTAATAATAAAAAATTGGAAGCACCAATTTCATTTTATAGTTCACACCTTCAAGGTTCCGAATGGAATTACTCCAAAGTTGAAAAACAAGCCTTTGCTGTATATAAAGCCATTAAACACTTCATGCCCTTTCGCTTAAAGGCTCATACAAAAGTTATAGTCCCTTTTTCAGCAGTAAGACACCTACTAATTCAAAGGGAATTAGGAGAAAAAAGGGCAAACTAGGTCACAACATTACAAGAATATGATTTGGACATAATACCAGCAAAGATTGTCAAAGGCCAAGGTTTTTGCAGGTTGTTAGCGGGAGCTTCTAATATTCAGGAACATGAAGGTAAAAACGGTATTGAAGAAATCAATGAGATAAGTACAAACAATCTTGAATCCCATTATGCAGATTTGATATTCTATTTAAAAAAAGTGTACGCTCCTTCTAATCTTTCCTATAAAAATAAACGTGCCATAATACTAAAGGTAAAGAATTTCATGATTGTTGATGATGTTTTTTTTAAACAAAATTATGATTCAATTTTGTTAAGATGCTTAGAAAAACCTGAAGCGCAAAAGGTCTTGCAGAAACTACATGATGGTTCGGTAGGATGACATTTTGGAGTTGATACAACAACCCACAAAGTCATTCATGTGGGGTATTATTGGCCCACCTTATTCAGAGATACTCATGAATATGTAATGAGATGCCTAACATGTCAAACTACCAGTGGAAGACAAAAGAAGTTAGCTTTTCCTTTGCAGCCAGTCAACATTGAACAACCCTTTGAACAATGGGGATTGGACATCATTGGAGAAATTATTCCACATTCATCCAAGCAACATAGGTATATCATTACAGCTACTGATTACTTTACTAAGTAGGTGGAAGGAATTCCTTTGAAGATAGCAAACTTTGAGGCAATCATTGAATTCATAGATCAGTTCATCATTACCAGGTTTGGTGTCCCAAACACTCTTATTTTTTATAATGCATCTTACTTCTCTGGTAATTCTATAATTGAATTTGCTATCAAGAGAGGATTCAAATTGAAATATTCGACAAACTACTACCCTCAGGGTAATGATTTAGCAGAATCTACCAATAAAAATCTTATCAAAATCATTAAAAGAACTATTGAACAGAATCATAAAAAATCGCATAAATCTTTGATATTTGCATTATGGACAGACCGTATAACACAGAAAACTTCAATATGCAATTCTCCATTTAATCTAGTGTATGGAAAGGAGGCTATCATACCATCAAATTTAATACTTCCATCACTAGCCTTAGTGCAGTTTATTGAAGAAAGTCCCTCGTCTTCTATTCAATTAAGACATGATCAGATCCTGACACTAGAGGAAGAAAGGGAGAAAGCCCGAATTACACATGCAAAGCATCAAGAAATTATCAAATATTATTTTGATATGACTTCAACAAGCTCAAAACATTTACAAGTTGGTGATCTAGTTTTGAAATGGGACAAGGCCCATGAGGATAAAGGAAAGCACACTAAGTTTCAGAAAATGTGGCTTGGACCATTCCAAATTAGTGAGAAGATAGGGCAATCTACATTCATATTACAAGGTCTATCAGAAAAGAGAGATTCTCTTCCTGTCAATGGCCTTATTTTGAAAAAATTCTTCTGAGTAGGTAACCCCTTCTCACTTTGTAAATAAAACAGTCTAAATATTTACTTTTGTTAGATGAAAAGCCTTGAAGGAAAAAGAAAATTCTAGGGAATTAGGTTTGATTGAATTCTGAAAAACCTTTTCATTTTTGTAAAATCTTCTTAAAAAATAAAATTACAGTAAATCATTCTAAAAGTTTGAGAAGCCTAAAAACGGTTATCAATACAAAGCAAAGATTGATTCTAGCTTAGCATCTTCAACTCTAAAAATTGTCATCCATGTTCTCTTAAGGAGAAAATTATTCACCCCATCCACAAAGTTTATTATTTTTCAGAGTGTACTTCTAAAATATATTTGATATAAAATATAAGAGGTCTTATCATAAGCCTTCTTACCATGTTCATAGGGGACTAGTTTAACTGACATTACTAATACTCCATACCAAAACAGGGTAATGGCTTATTATTATAAGACAAGGGGTCTCATCACGAGCCAACTTGTTCAGTTAAATTACAACTAGTGAATGGCATTGTCAACAGCTGGCCACCAAACCAGGGAAATGAATTTTTATCTTATAAAATAAAGGAAAAAGAAAATGAAATACAAAAAATATGGAAACATGTCTTTTGGATTTATTCTTTTAAATTATACTCTGAAATGGATGGAACAATGAATAATTAAATGGTTAAAAGGTAACCCTGCAGAGACTATGGACGTTTGCTGGCAGCAATGGCTCTACCTGTGACAAAGGAGTCATTATACAAGCTAGGTGAGAGAAGTATTTTGTTTTATCATTATCAACCAAGTAAGGTTTACTTAAAACTTAGGATGTATTTAATTTTTAGATGAGAAAGGAATAGCAAAAATAGTTTTCATTACATTCAGAATTGATAATTACCTAGTTATATTCGATAGTCTCTATCTATTAAGGTTTTCAGATTAAGAAGTTAAAGTATTATATTATTTTCTTAGAAATAATTGTTTCTCCCAGTGAATCGCCAATTGTTGTGCTGTACAACAACCCCCGATTTCATACAAATTTTTATACGAAATCTTAATATGAAATGGGTCCCTCAAAAAATAAACTTAGTTAATGTGTGAATAAAATGGTATGTACCTTATCATAAAAAAAATTCCTTGTTAAAAGCCCCAATGTGAATAAATCATTTTATACAACCTTTTAAATAAGAAATAAAGTGTTCCTTTATAATATTAAAAAAATCATTCTATATTGCGATAAAGCGATTGGAGATCACATATCGCAATATTAAAAGAAACACACAAAAACAACATCATCCAATCCTCCGATCCGAAATGGTAATTGCTATCGGAAAATTGGGGAAAACACATGCCAACGCACAATAAAGCGAAGCCTCTCGATTCCTTCGATGTGATAAAGCAAATCAGCAATTGGCGACTCGACCATGTCAATAATAAAGGGACATATGAGCAAAGCCTAATCAATTCCTCTAATGTGATAAAGTTAAATCGCAATCGGTGATAGACACTTGACGGAGTCACATGAAAAAGACAAGAAAGACCATGTCAAATCCCGACTGTGATCTATTAATTGGGCACACATCTCGAAAAGAAAAAATAGATTAAGAAAGTCTGCATGCATTATATTGTATCACCTTTTGGTGATCGTAGATATTTAAAGCAACTCTTGAAAGCCTTCCCTTTGACACTCTCGATCACCAATCAACAATTTATCGTTGACCGCCGATCAATAAAATCTAAGGCACACTCAAAACAATCATTCAGCATATGGGTGACGTGATGGGCATTTATGATGATATTCACCACGATTAACAATTTAAATGGCTATTCAATATTGCAGTTAAGGATGAATTTTTCAAAGGATTTCATTTGTGAACTATATTGTATTTTATGCCAATTGACGTAATTCTATTCATTATCATACTGGCTTGCAGCAACATTTTCTCTGTATCACTGTTTGTGCAGAATTCTTCCGAAACCAGAGAACTAGAGAAAATGGGTAAGAAATCAAAGAAGTCCGTAGCAGCAGCTCCTACAACAGCAACTCATCTAGTCAAAGATCCCGAACTAAGCAAGAAAGGATTAATCTCAGATACCACGTGCCTTGGTCTAGGAAACATGAGCTGAGAGAGCATTTACAATCTAATAGAAGCCAAGGATCTTGAGGAATTATCAGAGGAAGCCATAGCCGATTCTACTAACAAATAGGAAGGAACTCTTAAAGAATTGGCTTGTTCCTATCTACACAGAATAGCAGCGTGAGCTAAAATCCTACCATATATTGACGTAGTAAGATGGGTGGTGGAAAAAATTCTAGTCTCAGATAGAACCTTTTGCACAGGTGATGGGAGGATATTTGGTTCATTTCAGCCTGAGGATCTCATGAAAATGTACCACTTACCTTGGCCTGAGAAGCGATAGAACAAGGCATTGTTGCAAGCATTTTCAAAGGAGAACGATTCATAGTCGGCCCTGATAAAGCAATGGAGATATTTCACCAAAAGGCATAAGCAAGAGTCATCGAGTAAGTACTCTGTTGACTCTTTGGTTTCTCCTTATTGTTATGCCGGGGCTATGATGTGTAAGATATGGGGAATACATGATTTGGCCAAATTCACCATAGAAATGGTTCCCCTAATGGAAGCTGCAATCAATGGTTATGTGATGGATTGGACTAATATCTTGTCTGATAAACTAGCCACAACAATTTTAGAGTACAGGACAAATGCGCATAAAACTTCCCGGATTATTCCCCCATTCTATTATAGTGCTTATATAATGGATACCATTTGGTTTAATTCTAAATATCTAATACTTGGGTGGAAATGGACTCCTCAGGATCCGAATCCAATCCATATTTATCACCAATAGTTATAGAAGGTGAATTACAAAAATCATTTGTATAAAATTTGCAATGGTTTTATTCTCCCTGTATATTATTCTATTTTTAATAAACATGCTCCAAGGATATCCCCAGAAGCATAATTTGATTTAACAGCAGTAGGCAGTTGGTTCGGGGAAGAGAAATTTACTTACATAAGGCTTTTTGGTAGCCTTACTAAACCCCATGTTCTTCCCTTGTATGTGGCTGATAAGTTGTTGGCTCAGGAGTTGGCCTACCAAATAATAGTAGAAGGGACATCCAGAACCCTTAAGGATTCAAAGAAGCACATTTGTCCAAACTTCCCTTTACGGTGTGGCATTTTCACTCTGCATGACTATAAGCATGAAGAGAAAGAGACAGAAAAGATGCTAATGCTGAATGTGGCCACAATTCCTAATAGGCCATATGATCCAAGAAATGTTGCTTATAATGTCATGTCTCAAGCCAAACTTGCTAAGTTTGATCATAAAGCCAATGAATTCGATGATCTATTTTCCTCAACTGAATCATTATTTCAAGTTAAAGCATTGGCCAGGATGAGGTATCAAGATGAAAGACTAGAAATGTTTAATATGCTTAGAGATCAAAGGTTGCAAACTCTGCCTCTACACCTATTAGCCACAACCCCGACAGTCCAGTCAAGTGAAACTGAACATAAAATTGTTGACAAAGCTCTTGTAGTAGAAGAAGTTCATGAGAAAGAAAAAATGCCAGAGCAAGAGAAAGAACAAGAAAAGGGCCGAGAACTTATTGATTCAGACATTCACATTGATCCCAAACTACTCAAAGAATGGCAATAGTTTGACTCAATTATCAGCAATACTGAGAGCCTGCAGGGATTTAGTTCATCCGAAGTAACAATTGGACAAAAGACAACAACTAATACGTTTCCAACTGGAGGAACTAATGGCCCATCCATGACCCAGACAGATGTTGAAATGATACTAGAGAACCCTTATGATGAAATTGTTCTACATGTAGAAGGAATACCACCCTTAGATGTCTTCTACAGTCCTAAACATAGGGCTATAATAAAAAGACAAAGGAAAAAGAGAAAACTTGATCAATCTTCTCTTTTACCTACACATATGGAGCTAACTAATGTGGTATGGAGAGAGGAGGTCAACCCTTCTAAAGATCTTACTAAACTCTCTCAGTATGCCGGGGCTTATACAGCAGCTACTATGGACAAGGCATTGGAAGTTAGCAATTTGCTTAAAGAAAAGGATCAAGCTATCATCTCACTAGAGATATAGTTATAGGAAAGACAACAGAGAATAGAGTAGTAGTTAGCAGCGCAGAAGCAATCAAACGAGCAATTAAATGAGCAATTTCTCAAAGAGAAACAGAGGATAGACCAACATGCAGTTCTAAAGAAAAAAGTGTTGTCTCAAGCATTGAACAAGCTAAAGGTAATGAATGAATAGTTGAGCAAATCGAAAGATGAACATATTACTCAACTATCATTACAAATAGAAAGGTTCAAGGAATTTCCTAAGGTAGAGGAATTCAAATCAGAGGATCTCCAAATAACTAAAGAATTATCTACTCAATTGAACTTGCTATGTAATAATATTTCTCTTGTTCCTCCCTTCTATGAGATTTCCTCATCTATGATTGATAAGTCGGTTGAAGACAAACAAAAGTTGGAGCAGGCATATGAAACACTAACAGAGTTTCTTTCCTGGCAAGAAACCAAGGAAGGATAAGCCGCAAATCTACCTCAAATTCTGGAATCACACAACGAAACCCTGTTCCTTGAGTGGCAAACTCAACTGATGAAGGCAGAAAGGGAAACATCAAGATGTAGATCAGTGACTGGTAATTTAGTGGAATTGATTAATAATACTATTTATTTGTCAAATTTAATTTCAAAATGTACCCCAGGGAAATTACCATCAGTCAAAGCATTGGAGCAGACATGGAAGCAAGAGCTGGAAAAGCGGTAGAGATTAATCACAAGCATCCAAACACTAACATGGAAAACCTTTTGGTTCTTCCTTGTGAAACCATACAGTCAAAGGACAACAATCAAATGCCTGACCGATGCAATCGGTTACATGATTCTTGAAATTATTGATGCCACCTATACTGCCCAACTGCATTTGCGTATGAGTCATCCTCCAGAGCTGCAGCCGATGCTTGCCATATGCCAGCTCAAGCCAAAATATAGTCAACCAAACCCATGAACCATCCTTACCAACTACAAGAATATCTATTTCGGGTATATTTTCATGTATTTTTGATTCGGTTACACCAACTCACAACATTTTTATTTCATAGTTAGTTAGATTAGATAGTATTTATAGACCCTTTCATGTTTTTAGAAGGGGTCCTAAAATTTTGTATGAAGAATTGGATAGAAAGTTGCACTATTGTGCTTCCAATATATATTTTTATGAAATTGGACCTGAGTTCTGAGCTTTTAATGAAGAGTACTTTTGTCTGATATGCACTACTGCTTCCTATAAGAGTATTTCTAAGTTAGAGAGCGAGATCCAATGCAAACTCATGTTGGAAGGATTCAAACTCATATGGTACTATTATCTATCTTTTGCTTCATTATTTTATTTGGACTAGCATACATTCATTTTTGCTATTATTGATGTATGTATAAGCTCTTACAACAATCTCTTCTATTTATCACTATTGAATGTCCAAGAATTGTTATTTTTCATCTATATATGCTTCAATGATATATAAATATTAGTGCAATAATGTCTTAATTATTACTTTGTTCAAATGTTTGAACAAAGTAATTATCATATGAATGAATATTTTTGTTTAAAAGTAAAGTCATCTACATGCTTACTTTTCAATTAGAACCATTAAGAGTTGCACTAAAACTGAGATTTCATGGGATAGATTAGTTAATTACATTATTTCATTTTAGAACAAATATTTCAGCATTTTCCATTATATATAAGTAAATTAGACACTTATCCATCCCATTCATAAATCATTAGGAAACTGGTCCCATTATATCCAGTTGGAGCCACCACACCAAATGGAAAAGGAGCTGCTTTTAAGGTTCAGACCAAGTGGTTTCCCCTGATGTTGATGCAACGATTTTCGAGGCATCAACAGGAGGATAACATATGCTTGTCTTTTATGCTCATCCTTTGGACAATCCCTTCAAAGTATTTTTAATGAACCCTAAGAAGGAGTGGTTTGGTATTGTTATGCTTAACGAGTTCTGTACTGTTTAATTTTAAAGAGTTTAGTGAACGAGTAACTCGATGTCATTTTTATGTTTAAAGATTTTTAAAAGACACAAAAGGAAACTGATCTAGTTATTTTAGCGTAAAATTTTAATGAGCTTGGAGAAAGAAAATATTGGTTATTTTTTTTCAGTTTTTAGGGAGCCAAAAGAAAAACATAAGTAAACTCCTTAGTGTTATTTTTCGTAAATTTAGTCCCTCAAGCCCAAAAAAGTATAAAATAATGCGGGAGAGAACTCTATTGACTATGATTAGTGAATGCATACCTTTTTTGTAAATAGTCTAATTCTTTCTGTAAAAGGGGTAATTTATATGGAATGGGCAATTGTTCATTTATTTTTACAAGTTCTAACAATCAAGCACTCAATGATCTTTTCATTTTTAAGGAGTTTGAAAAGGGCTTAAAGAGAATCCCATATTTTCTATTTTTGACAAGTTTTAATGAGTTTAAAAAAGTGATAAAATGTGCTCAGTACCAAAATGATATGTTTTCGTAATTAACCTATAACATATAGATTTAAACTCGAAATAATTAGCTCTGCTGAAAAAATAAAATGAAAACATTATAAAATTGGATTTTAAAAAGTCAATAGGCAAAAAATATTATTTAATTAGCCCTAAAAACTTATAAAAAAGCCAAATAGTAAAAAAAATTCACCATTTGTGCTTTTATCCTTTTGAGAGTGATAGAAGTCATCTTTTACCCCAAAATTTTGAAGTTGATTCTAGAAAAATCATTGGATGAGATTGCAAGCCGTCTCCTCAAGGTAAATAGTCTGTCTGAGCTATTCTTTTTCATGTCATTTATTTAGCTTTTCACTGTAGAGTTAGGTATTTTTTCAGGTTTTGAAATTGATTTTCACCCTCGACGTGTGTAGGCTGCCCTTATCAGGCTTGCAGACATCGACTTATTTTTAAACGCTATGTGCATAGTTTCTAGGAAAGAAAATATGCACATGTGCACTGTTTGCTAAAGTTGGCCATGCTCAACACTAAGGGAAAGAAAATTAATATGGAAAACACTATTTTTTTTTCTTCTAAATCTTTCCATAATTCATTCTAATGATATTTAATGTTTAATTGAAAGCTTTTGAACCACAAACATGGAATGGAGAGAATGTCAGCACGAGGAACAAGATATAGTTGCTCTAAATGAACCAGCAACCATACAAGTCTTGAAAAATTATGGTTTGTACAAGTTTTTTACCATTCTGGGCATGAAGGCTCAATTGGACTTGCTAAAATGGATGGTAGGCAAGTGAAATGTTCATGAAGAGTGTTTCATAGTCGAAGACCACAAACTTGTCATCGATGCTGATGGAATTTTATTCCTAAGTGGACTTCCACATTGTGCGGTGGAAATCAACATGTATGGGCATAAACGATGTAGCAAAACCAATGCTACCTATTTGATACAACATTGTACCGATGGCCTAGTTCTCAAAGATGGCTATATTGACATCCAAATCATTTCATAAATTCCTTTTAAAGTCATCGAGTTCACCATAAACGACTATGTGGTAGTGAAGCTTTGCATTTTCTCTTGAAGGCTCAAATAAAAAACATTCTGGATTGCTTTCAGGGTACCATTTTGACTAGAGCAAGGCTATAGTTGCTAATCTAAAGGGGCAACTAACCAGGGTTAGAACATGAAAACTCAAAAAATTTGGGTATGGTGCCTTTGTTATTTCTCTTTCTTTGGAGAGGATTCCTCTTCTGGCTCCATAGTTAGTTTTAGAGAGAGGAGGGCCTCATAGCCTACACATGTAGAAATGGGTTACACTTATGGCACACCATGGAGGTGGTGAAGGACCAACAATTAGATTTACTCTTAACTTCCTTGAGTGGTTAGAAAACCAGATCATCATGATCAGAGATTTCCCGTATGAAGGTATGGACTACATAAGAGGTCCGAACATGCAATTGCCTCTTGGGATGTAGTGGGGTGCTATAGGTAAAACTTCACATTTTGGTTGATTTTTGAAAATTTTCATTTTTTATTTTTATTTTTGGCATCCAAAGTTAATTATATGAAATGATAATGTAGATGTGGCCCCAGTGAGACCAACTAGATTATGTAGATATTACCAGTGTGGTGAGCAACCAACAACTCCAATAATGCAAAACCCGGAGGTGGTAGAGAGAATGATAGAGATAGAGCACAAGCTTGAGAGGTTGACTTTGGGTATTCTAGATGCCACTATAGATTATTTTCCTCTCCGTTACCAGAGGCATATTGCAGGGGTTCCTGGTCCTGTTAGCCATATTCTACGATGAGTAGCACATGCTATTGTATGCTACCATGATCATCATCATGTGTAGTGACTAGTCCGAGGGCTATATTTCTTATTTTTGATGATGTATCAACATGTTTCGAAAATAAAGGTCACAGGGTCTCATGTCTTTCGATGACATTTTTTTGTAAAAACCACATTATTTACAAACTTTTATCTAATGGAAAATACTACTATTTTTGTGTATCTCGTACAATATATGAATGAATATTGTTTTTACTTTCTTACAGATGTTTACCAATGTTAATGTATGAGTAATCAAATGTAATGCAAGATAAATAGGAAAAGTAATAGAAAATTGTAAAATGAGGCCCAAAAATTGCAATGTACCAATGGAGAAGCACATGGCCCTCGAGCTTTGCTTGATCTACTTTAGTAATCGATATAGGTAGATGAAATAAAGGTTTTTGATAATATCACACAAAAGAATTTGTTTAAAAAATTGATTTATTTCATTTTTTAACGAGCTTGAAATATAACTATGCTCGAATGGTTTTATTTTTGTGCGAGCTTGAAACAAAATAATTATGATCACAATCAATTGTTTCATTTTTAACGAGATTAACACAATAAAAGAAGCATCCTCCGAAAAAATTGTTTAATTTTTTATCATGGTTGACAGAGTAAAAGAACCATCCTCGTGGGTTGTTTCATCTCTTCCACTTGGAAGAAACACATGTTAAGGGATGTTCCTTGACCATGGCTTCCAAGAGATATTCATCAGAAGGAAGAATATATCTTTAGAAGGAATACATGTGAAGAGAATCAGAAGGGGTAAGAAAATATATTTCAAGTTCTCCCATAAGGTTCCCTATATCAATTGTTGGATCTAAGTTGTAGGAAGTCGAGTAAACAGTGAGAGGTTCACTTGCATCAAAAATTGAAGACATGGAAATGGTTGCCACATAATTAACCTGTGGCGGGGTGGATACCACTTGAAAATAAGGAACATCTAGAGATGCTGGATGGATGGTAGTCGAATCAAGACATTGAATGAATTCTGGTAAATAGTCACAATGTTTCCGTTGTGAGGAAAAGACATCATGCGAAAGAGTGTTGATACAGAAACTTCCACAGCATAGACATAGTCTCCACCAAGGAGAAAATTGAAGTTCGAGGGACCTTGGACTACCATAAGATAAATACATACAATTTTAGCTTCAAAGGTAATAGGTAACTTAGGAAGGATTCCTAAAGGTTCACTAATGGCTGTGTTAAAAGCTAACAAATTCTATGTAACAAGAACAAGCTAAGGGGAACCCAAAGCTTGCCAAGAAGATGAGGATAAAATACTGACAGAAGCACCTTCATGTACATTCGTGAACCACATATTCTTACCATAAGCCTTGATAATATTTTGGAAATGGGTGGAAGTAGGAAGACGAGGTTCTGTCAGTGTACTCCAATCAAAATAAATAGCCTCATTATTTGGCTGGGGTTCAAAAGGAACAGATGAAATGCCCCCATGTGTGGAAGAATCTGAGGTAACATGAAGAACCTGAGTGGTATGAAGTTCAATCTCTAAAGGGAGAGTGGGATCGACCAAATATGGAATCAATTCAACCACTTGATGAACAAATAGTCCATCAATTTAAGTGATACATGTTTCACCCTCCAATGGAAGAGTAGGATTGACTGTACTTGGATTTAGATCAATCACTTCTTCAACTGACGATAGATGGGGAGAAAGTTTATGGTAATTAGTTAGAAGTTGTTGCTATGAAAAAAATGTTTTTCAAACAATTTTGAGGCTTCATCCATGTGAGGGAAAAGGTGACTATGATGAGTCCCTTTTCATAACCTACAAGGAAACCTGACCTTAATATTTTTCCCTGAATCTGAGAATCATTGGTTGATGGATCAATAATAAGTTGATCAGAATTATTTGACCATACTTTCAAGACCTTAGGAATACGAGGACAATTGATAAGGAAGTGGTCACCCTTACAAAGCTTGCAAGGGTATTTTGGCTTACAATGCATTGTGGAAGTTTCCTCAACATTACTAATACTTACAACCATGGTTGGTTGGTTGACTTCTTTCTTATACTTCTTCTTCTTCTTCCCTTTCTTCTTATTAGTCACATGGTTACTAACATTAATTCTTTTACCAATCGAAGAAGAAGAAAGGGAGGAGGACATGTTGGGTGAAGAAGGTAAAGGGTCAATAGTAGGTTGGTGATGCTGAGATGGTTAACTTGGATGAGGTGAAAAACTTGGTTGATCTAGTACAATTTGAGTATTTGGAATTGAATAAGTTGAGAACAGGCATACAGCTAAAACTGTCATGAATTCAGGAAGTGACAATGTAGTCATACAAGGAGGACCAACATTTGCAATATCATGGAAAGGATTAGGGTTCCCATTAAAAGGGAGGTATTTATCAGTAACTTCCGACATTGTTTCCATTAGTGGTGAAGTAAAATTATGAGTGCAGACACAAATAAATCCTCTAGCCTGATAGGAGGCCTAGCCATAACTGATACATTCTATGGAAGATTTCCTTAGGTTATAAACAATTAAGAGGGCCTAACTCTTGGTATGCTTATCCCATTCAGTGATGACCTTGCTTTCTCGCTCCAGCTATTTCCCGTTTCCTTCTTCGAACACCTAACACAAGTAAACAACAACCTAATAGACAAATTGTAATTCAAACTACTTAACAAGTCAAGAAACATTAAGCCATAAACATGTGAGATGACACATTATGTAGGAAATAAATCGATAGTTGCATATATATAAAATCAAGAAGAGATTACAACCATTACCTTGACATTTCTGTTCTCCTCCTACAAAACTAGATTCCCACACACTTCTGTTAGCATTCCATGATGGCATAAAAAATGATAGTTTTAAGGCTCTTCCCTTTAGGCTTCAAACTAAACTAAATTCACACTTCTCCCTTACACACAACTAGAGAGCTACAACTATGAATAGCTTGTTGTTTACTCCAAACTTAATTAGCACTAGCACATCATCATTAACACTTCAACGCTAGCTTGTGCTTGGGAAAAATCAAGGCTTATATAGAATGAATGTATGGGAGATGGTTCTTCTTCTCATGGGAGAACGTCTTATCTCTTGAGGTAGTTCCATCCTTATAGGGGAAAAGAGCCCAAACTGACATCCTCGACTCCATCCAGCTCAAACAATTACTGGACTTCCGTTATGAAGCTTCTAGAGATGGAAGCTTCAACTCCTTATTTAAAAAACTTTCCAAAAGAGGATCATCATGATTGAAACAAAGCTCAGTCGCTCCAATCGGTGCTAGGGATAGTGTTAATCCTTGCATATTGGTGTGAGGAGGACAAGGATCATTAGCGTTGATATTTTAAACTGGGAAAAACACAAGATTTTTGGGAAATGGTGCAAAAGGGAATTGTTTTGCTCATGAAAAGGGACACAATGGGAGTTTCTTCACGAAAGGAAAGCATGTAGGGTTCACTGTAGAGGTCCTCTAGGATCAAGGAATGGGGAGTACAGGGACAGTGACAAAATTATGTGTAACAGATGCCCCCTAAAACGTGAAGGCCTAACTAGAGTGAGGGATGAAATGATTTATGAATCAGTGTGGGGAACCTGAGTCTATCATCAGAAAACCTGCAAGCATGGGATAAAAAAACATAACTAAAAAATTATGTCAATGATACATGAATTGTGGCATGGATGCAGCCATCCAGAGAATGATCATGTAAATGGATCCAGGAATGCGTGCATCCATCCGATAAAGAGGATCATATCGAAACCAAGGTATGGTCACAACCATCCATCTGAAAGAGACATTTATATAAACATAATCATGTCACGCCTCTTTGCAACCTAGATTTTTGTGATCTGAGGCCAGGGTCTTGTGCTCCAAAAAAACCCGATCAAAGTACAAATTCTAACACGTGAATAGATGTGTTGACTTTGAACATGCAAGAAAATCGCTTGATTACAAGCCAATGATGTAAACTATTAACAAGCGTGAGAGTAACCACCAATAATGACAATGGTCCTCAAGGTACTATCAACACAATTCATGGAATGTGAATAGAAGGACTGTAGTCGAACAGTCGTGAAATCATTCGATCAAAAGCCAATGACGTGAACTTATCATCGAGTGTGAATAACTTGCCATTAGGGCATACAAGCTCTAAGGTACTTAAAGGGAGTCTCTTGTTCAACTTCGTGGATAATGAGCTCAAGTCAACAAGAAGCGACCACGTCGAAGGAGGGCCATAATGTATCCCACATCATTGACATGAGACAAAGGGATGCAAAATGATTTTGGATGATATAGAGAATTAGGGGTAAGTATAACTATAGAAGGACAACTCTTGAACATATCGGTGACATGACTAGAAGTTTGGTAGCTTTTGGATCCATAGGATCGGTGGTCATAATGATGTGGCAGAGATCAAATGGAAGGCAAATATAAATGGCCCAACCCAGGAAGGTTAATTATTAAAAGGAGGATATCCCATCCCAACATGAAGCATAAATTGTCATGTTCAAGAGTTAGATACCGACACAACTGATTGGATTTCCAAATCTTCCCCCACCATTCCTAGCAGATACCCCAATTATTTTTTAATCACAAGTTTGAAGGGGATAACATATGCTTGCACTATAAGTTCATCCTTCAGACGAATCTGACCTAGTAAGTTTAGCGAGCCCTGGGAAGGAGAAGCTCATTTTGGTCATGGTGACAAATCCAATGTCATTTGGTATGTTTTAACGAGTCCAACAAAGGTGTAACTCGGTATCTTTTTCATGTTTAGAGAGTTTGAAGAAGACATGGAAAGAAAACTCCACATGGTCCCTTTTTGTACATTTGTGTCTCTTGAGCTTGAAAAGGTAGAAAATGATACTTGAGAGAACTGCTTGACCATTTCAGTCAAGGAGTACCTTTCTCATAGATAGTGCATCCCAGCCCGAAAAAAGGGGTAAACATATACTGGGTGCACGATGTTTCGCATTCGTTAACGAGTTTGAAATGAGAAGGGCTCAACTGTATTTTTGTGTTTAAAGGTTCAAAAAAGAGCTTGAAAGTAGATCCCCCATTTTATTCTCTTTGACGAGTCAAAAGGCAAAAATACTCGACAATATTTTCATTTGAGTTTTGTGAGTCGAGAAAAGAGCTGAAACGTGACTCGACATCATCGTCAAACATCCATCACCTATCGCTGCACAAAAAGGAAGAGTGCATTATCCAATTCTTGAGGAAAAATAGGTCAAAATACTTACAAAATCTAATATTTCATGAAAAATTGAATTAAAGGGAGGAAAAGTAAATGTTTTGTACCTTTTACCATTTTACCTTGTTGTGGAAAAAATTTCACCCACTTTTTCCCTAATTGTTCCGGAGTATATTGTGGGAGATCCGGGAGGTCATTCGCTGAGCCGCCAGTTGCAGGTAAGAGCCAAGGCCCTAAACTCCATTTCCATACTGTGCATTCCTGTTTTCATCCATTTTTTGGGTTTTTGAGGGAGGTTTTGGAAAAAACAATTGCCATTGGTTGGCGCAAGTTCTGGGCACGAAATCACGCTGGTCGAGGGCGATTAAAATGCCCAATCGCACCATTGCTACAACTGTCTTTAAAACAGGTGCACCGACATAGTGAACAAGGAAAAAAACATTTCCCTCTAAAAACCACCGTTGGAACCGAAATTTTATTGGCCAAAAATGATTATTGTCTTGAATACATGGTTTTTGTAGGAAAGAATAGTCGAAAATGGTAGATTGGAAAGAACGTGAGCACAAAGATGTGGACACTTAGGCACTGAATGATCCAAATTGCCTGAATGCTTTGAAGAACTATGGGCTCCTCAAGTTCTTTCTCACGCCAGGGATGTGGGCTCAACCTGAGCTACTTCAATACTTGATTAGTCTCTCAAACATAAATCGGGAAATATTCATCATTGGTGATTAGGAGTTGGAGTTAGAAACTTCCGACATATATTTCATCATAGGACTGTCCCAAAGAGGGGAACCAGTCAACCTATATGGGTCACGGCTGATTGGGGCAAGCATATCCATGCTACATGCCGACCATTTCCCTGAAGCCCTCAAATCCAAGAGCAGGAAGATTGAGATTTCCATTGTGTGAGATCTGACACTCACAGTGCTACTGTTGACTATCAATAGAGTGGCAGGGTCCCAAGTAGTGCACGATACTAACAATTCAAAATTTCTATATGCCATTGACTGTACAGTGCGTCCCCCTAGGGAGCCCCGATATTGTTCATTAAGAAGAAAGACGGGAGCCTTCGCATGTATATGGATTATCGTCAATTGAATAAATTGACAATAAAAAATAAGTATCCTCTACCTCGTATTGATGAACCTTTTGATCAAGTAAAAGGAGCAATGATATTCTCCAATATTGATTTGAAATCAGGGTATCACCAAATCAGGATTAAAGAAGAAGACATAGCAAAAATTGCTTTTAGAACACGATATGGTCATTATGAGTTTGTGGTGTTACCCTTTGGGTTAACCAATGCCCCCGCAACCTTTATGTGTTTAATGAACGTCACATTTCATTAGTATTTGGATACGTTTGTGCTGATTTTTATTGATGATATATTGATAAATTCCAGAACTATGGAGGAGCATAAGGAGCACCTCAGATTGGTACTAAAAACCCTCCAAGAACACGAGTTATATGCCAAGTTCATCAAGTGTGATTTCTTTAAGGAACAAATACAATATTTGGGACATATAATCACTAAAGAAGGGATCACGGTGGATCCCGAAAAGATAAGGACCATAATGGAATGGCTAGTACCAAAGGATGTGGTAGACATCAGATCCTTCATGGCATTAGCAGGTTATTACAGACGGTTTGTAGAAGGATTTTTGAGAGTAGCTTATCCTATCACTTCCTTACAGAAAAAGGGAAGAACCTTTAGGTGGACCCCAAAATGCCAAAAGATTTTTGAGCAACTTAAGCATCTGCTCACCACCACACCCATTCTAAGCATAGCTGATCCTAATAAAGATTATGTGGTGTGCAGAGATGCAAGTAAGGAAGGGGTAAGAGGCATGTTAATGCAAGAAGGGAAGGCAATTTCTTACGAGTCAAGAAAATTAAAAGAGCATGAGCAAAAATATTCCGCTGATGATCTGGAGTCAGTAGCCATCATTCACACTTTAAAAATTTGGTGACATTATCTTATGGGAAGAAAATTTTTATTATTGACAGACCACCACAGTCTGACTAATTATTTTAGCCAACCCACCTTAAATGCTAGGCAGGTACGGTGGGTGGATTTCTTAAGTGGCTTTGATTTCGAGATCAAGCATTGGAAAGGGAAAGAGAACCGGGTGGCAGACATTTTGAGTCAAAAAATACAATGTCTATATGAGATTTCTTGCAGTAAAGGGGAAAGCACCTTCGAAGAAATGATTAAGAAGGTACCAGAACAAGATACCACATATCAGCAAATAAAACAGCAAGCGCAACACTCGACCAGAAAGGAAAATCAACAAGGTTATGCTATGGATGTTGATGGAATGTTGTATTATAAGAAAATGTTGTATGTGCCTAATCAAAACAGCATTAAAAACCTGATTTTGGATGAATTGGGCCGATAGCATACTAGCTCACTCTGCTGAGTCATATATGGATCCATAATGTCTTCCATGTTTCCGTGTTAAAAAATATGTTTATGATCCCAAGCATGTAATCAGATCGCAGGATATATGGGTAAGAATTATCTCCAGTAGATCAATCTAAATGTTTTTTTTGTTTTTAAACTGATTTAGAATGTTGCATGTTTTAGGTCTAACCGGAAGGAGAAATCTTGGTCGAGCCGCTGAACATCCTTGACCAGAGAGAAGTAATGTTGCGAAAATGAGCTATTGCCCAAGTTAAGGTGCAGTGGCAACACTTTGGGCCTGATGAGGCCACCTAGGAAGATGAAGAGCTCATGAAAAAGGCTTACCCAGGGTTGTTCATGGCCGAAAGACATCAGGACGATGTCCAATTTCAGGAGGGGGAGATGTAATATCTCCAGAATGTTCTAAATATTTTATTTGCCATAGTGAAAACAAACTGAAGGATGATGGTTATGATCTGTTTGAATTAATTAATATTTTTATTTTATTGAATGAAAATGAGAAATGATTTCCTAGTGAAGAGGAGATCATGCGACTTCTGAGGAGGGAAGTTAAAAGAAACAGTTGCTGGAACCCTAACTACCTCCCATAACCGTGGAGGGCTTCCAGGAAAAGGAAGTGAGGGGAGGAAAAAAACTGCATTGTAGAGACAGGCAGTGGAAAAGGGGAAAAATCTTGCTATGTCTGGTGATGATCAGACAGCAAGGGTGCAGAGCATGAGCAACTTGCAAAATACTGTATGTCTTTGAGCAAGCTAGGGGGAGATTTGGTCTCGAAAGACAATATCATGGTTGGGTGGTTTGACTAACTACAGAATGAGAGGTGACCTCTTCCTCTGGAGTTACTTACTTCGAAGCAACTCAGGTATGAGGTACCAACCGAAGAATGTGCTAATATTTGAACTGAATTAGAAGTTTTATTCTTCTGCAAGCAACAAGTTCCTAGAGTTTATAATCGAAATAGATATAGCAAGTTTCAGATACTTTCTTGATATACATAATTTACTATTTTTGAAAGATACTTGTAGCAAGTTCAACTGTTGAGGTGGGTCATTCTCATTTAAGAAATTAGTTTATATTCTTTGTTTAAAAAAAAACTTTGTTCAGAGTGGATAGTTGATTTCTATTTTGTTGAAAAACTTCGTTCCGACAGTCTAAAGATTGTTGGTAGAATAATTATGTTACAAAGAAAAAATTATAATTCTTTTACAGTTCCATTCAATGCGGAAATGAAAGATAAGACCACATTGAGGAAAAACAAATTAGGCCACCTGGGATAACGTATTTTCAAATATCAGAACTGTATGATAATATAAGAACCCTAGGACTATGTACAGTTCCTAAATAAAACAACGGAAGCAAAAAAAGCTTTCTCATATGCATGACTAAATAAATAACTGATAATATATGTCTCATTTGTAAGTAACCTAAAGACAAATGTAGAAGCAGATTAGCCATGTTCTGGAGTGGATAACAAGTTCTGGGTATGCGAAAGAAGGGTTGCTTTGCCCCGTGGTCAGGGTTATGAACCGCGGATGAGTCCAAGAATCCCTGAGTCCAGAGCATAACAGTGGAACCCTGTCGGGTCATAACTAAACCTTTCAAGGGATGAAACCCTTGTGATTATAAAGCCATAGGATTTGCAAAACACAAGGCATTCTTATAAAAGAAATTGGTGCCGAGGGAAAACATTAACACATTGACCCTGTATGAATAGGCTTCGATATTTACAAACCAGAATCGCGCACAGTAAGAATAAAGCCAAAAACCAAAATGCGGTTATTAAAAGACTCTGTATTTGACATTCAATTTCATAGGTAAAGAACATAACTCTATGCTGGCCGAGGCCACATTTCAACATAAAATACATATTTTCAACGCAATACTTCTTTGAAATTTGAACAGTCCCAACAAATATTTGTGCAAGCATAAAAGAATGACCAAAAAAAGTTATTACATTTATACAATAGAGAAAAGGGTCCGATGCAGGCGGGCATAGTCGCAACTATGCACCAGGTCACCCACATTATAACTAAGAAAATTCTATACAGTCCTTCAACTTGGAAATTCCAATGTAATTACAAAAATAATAAACTAGCTAGAGTCTAGATTTTCCCTGTGCAGTAGAAAGCACCGAATTCGTAAAGGGAACAATTCCCTTTATTAATAAATCTTACATGGAATAAAACCCCAGAAGGGAAGATCCTTCGACAAACTTGGGGAAAACCTCTTGAAACCCTAACCATTTGATTCTGTATGTTGTCATTAAGACCGAAAAGCCATATAATATGCATAGTATCGAGACCGAGACATCACCCTAAACCTTAATCCTTCACCTCGAGGGCACCAGGCCGGGATGAACTCTTACCTGGAAACCCTTAAAGCCCAATGCTGTAGGAGCTCCTGTCCACCAGTTGTAGCTGAGAGATTCGAGGCAGTCAACACGCATCCTGCATGGTATCATAGCCATAAGGTATTCGATTAATGCGACTGATAAAACAAATACACAATAGCTGAGACATCCAAGAAAAAACATACAATGCCAGGAAGCTCCAACCCAAACATGTCTTACCCGGGAGATGTCAAAACTACCACTGAAGGAGCACCTCTTCTTCTGAAATAGTTAAGAGCCATAACTGTACCCAGAACATCCTATGAGCAACATGAACCCACATAAAAAGAAAACATGATTAGAGCAATTGGTGAACATGTAGCACTTCCAACTATGAATTTTTAAGAAGGTAAGCATGTAATAACTCTGCGGGAACACAATTTACCTGAAAGGTCTTTTCCAATGCCAAACCCTGAGTCTGAACAATACTGACAACTTGAACGTAATTCTGTGCACCCAGTATACTAGAGTTGCTAATGGAAGGGCCAAACTAGAGAAGGCTCCGTAGGAGAGCTGCCAAGTGAATGAGGTCAATCTCATCACATTCCAAAGAAGAGGTAAGTCCCAAGAAGGTCGCTATCGTCAAATTGTGGGAGATATTATGCACCGTTGATGGGGGTGGGGTTTCCAAGTGGGCTGATGAGACTGGACCGCCTGCCCAGGCCATGTATAGGACGAAGCGGGTAGAGTTAATAACATTCGCAACAGGCATGTCAAGACATGTGATGGAAGAAGCATAAAACGCATATTGGAGTCTATTTGCAAGCCGCGTGTACCACCAAGCATGAAACCAAACCCTCGGAATTAAAGTGCTTATTAATGACACTAGTACAATAGTGATTACAACAAAATCTAGAGCTACGTGTATACCAAGAATTCAATATTGTGGAGAAACTTTATAGTTACAGTAATTTTTTTTTATGAGGTATGTAATTTCTGTAATTTAATAAGGTGGAGTCATTACAAGTGGTATCAAATCCAAGTTTCAAAAACTGTGGCCTCGAGAAATAAATAGATAAAGTATATTCATTTTATTTCCATTTCTATTGTGTATTTAAAGAAGAAAAAAACAGTTAATGCATTAACCCTTCTTCTGTTACTTTTCTTATGTTAAGTACAGGAAAACAGAAGACCGCCAATATGAGAAGAGAAGACATTGTTTCACATAGGTTTGTGGTGAGTTAGGGACCTGCAACAGGCCCTGAAAATCACCCAGAATTATGGGTATAGCTTGGAGAGGAGACTTGGAATACGAATCTGGCAATATTAGAGACAGTACAGGAGTTGAAAAATGAAATGGCCCGACTGCAGGAAGATAACGCGAGGTTAACCATGGAATAGGAATGGATTATAAAGAGCCTATTTGACAGTCAAAATCCACAACCGCTGAATCCCAGTGTTGAACAACAAAGGGTGTCGGAGGAGCAGAATTACCACACAGAACCAAAAGAGTCAGAAGGAAGGGAGGAAGAATGAGAAGAACGATCTGATAATGCTTCCGAGCAACAGACATCAAAAAGGCAATGGATAGAGCTGCAAGGGGAGTTTCGTAAGATCAAACTGCCACACTTTGATGGAGAATTGGAGTAAGCAGCCAAGGCATGGTTGATTAATATGAGCAAATACTTCTAGCTATATGAATACGATCACAACCTCAAGGCACAGTTGGCCATTTTCCAATTACAGGGAAAAACAACCTTGTGGCGGGAAGAAGTTAAGATTGTAAGAGTAAGCGAATAGAATATAACTTGGGAAAATTTTCAAAAATAATTTAAAGAAAGATACTTGACTGAACATTTTTACGACGAAAAAAGCAAGAGAATTCCATGACCTACAGCTGGGACAACAATATATGGATGATTTTATCACTCTTTTTACTTGATTTCTCCATTATGTGCCTTATATTCGAGAGGAAAATGCTAAAGTACAGAGGTTCGTCAGTAGTTTACCTTTGAACATGAGGGAAAGAATTGAGTTTGACAATCCAAAAATGAAGGATGAGGTAATATGTAAAGCTAGAATTTGTTACCAACAAAGTAAACAGAAGGAAGAAATCTTGGGTAAATGGTGGATTGATAAGAGAAGCAACAAGTTGGCTGGAAATAATAAAGGAAATCGAGGTGGTGGTAACAAGGGATTTGCCAAAGGGCAAAACAACAGAAATATACAGAAGAATCTGCTCAGGTCAAAGGCAACCAATGAGTCCAGAATCAGCGAACAACCTGGAAAAACAGACAATGAATGGATAGCAAGACCTCGAGTGCAATGTTGGGGCTACGGTGGGCCTCATTATGTTAAAAACTATCCTCAACGAAAGGGAACCAAACTATTGATGATATACTGATATATTCTTGAACTATGGAGGAGCATAAGGAGCACCTCAGATTGGTACTGCAAACCCTCCGAGAACACCAGTTATATGCCAAGTTCAGCAAGTATGATTTCTTTAAAGAAAAAATACAATATTTCGGACATATAATCACTAAAAAAGGGATCGTGGTGGATCTCGAAAGGATAAGGACCATAATGGAATGGCCGGTACCAAAGGATGTGGTAGACATCAGATCCTTCATGGGATTAGCAGGTTATTAAAAACTGTTTGTAGAAGGATTTTCAAGAGTAGCTTACCCTATCACTTTCATATAGAAAAAGGGAAGAACCTTTAGCTGGACTCCAGAATTCCAAAAGATTTTTGAACAACTTAAGCATCTGCTCACCACTGCACCCATTCTAAGCATATCTGATCCTAGTAAACATTATGTGGTGTGCACGGATGCAAGTAAGGAAGGGGTAGGAGGTGTGTTAATGCAAGAAGGGAAGGTAATTGCTTACGAGTCAAGAAAATTAAAAGAGAATGAACAGAACTATTCCGCTTATGATCTGGAGTTGGCAACGGTCATTCACGCTTTAAAAATGTGGCGACATTATCTTATGGGAAGAAATTTTTTATTATTGACAGACCACCACAGTCTGACCAATTATTTTAGCCACCCCACCTTAAACGCTAGGCAAGTATGGTGGGTGGATTACTTAAGTGGCCTTGATTTCGAGATCAAGCATTTGAAAGGGAAAGAGAACCGGGTGGTGGATGCTTTGAGTCGAAAATTACAATGTCTATATGAGATTTCTTACAGTAAAGGGAAAAGCACCTTCGAAGAAATGATTAAGAAGGAAGCAGAACAAGATACCACTTATCAGCAAATAAAACAACAAGTGCAACACTCAACTAACAAGGAAAATTGGCAAGGTTATGCTATGGATGTTGCTAGAATGTTGTATTATAAGAAAACGTTGTATGTGCCTAATCAAAACAGCATTAAAAACTTGATTTTGGATGAATTTCATAAAAGTCACTATGCTTGACACCCGGGGTATCAGAAAATGATCACTGCGCTCCGAAAAGAATATTATTGGCTGGGTATGAAGAAAGATGTGGCTGAATACTTGGCACATTGTTTGGAGTGCCAAAAAATTAAAGCAGAACACCAACACCCTACGGGGTTATTACAACCATTTCCCATTCTAGAATGGAAGTGGGAAACCATTTCTATGGACTTCATAATGGGTTTTCCCGAGTCAAAGAAAAATAATGACTCCATCATGGTGGTGGTGGACAAGATAAGTAAATCAACGCATTTTATACCTGTGCAATCTACTTACAGAGCTGTGCAGATCGCCCATGTTTTCATACAGAATATATTTAGGCTGCATGGGTTACCAAAAACAATAATTTCAGACCATGATGTAAAATTTACATCGGTCTTTTGGAAAACATTGCTTGAAGAATTGGTGATTTAGTTGAATTTCAGTACAGCTTATCACCCTCAGACTGATAGACAAACAGAATGGGTGAACTAGGTGGTGGAAGACATGTTAAGGGCATATGTAATGCAACAACCAACCAAGTGGGAAGATTATCTGCACTTGGTCGAGTTCGCGTACAATAATGGCTATCATACATCATTGCAAATGAGCCCATTTGAAGTATTGTATGGGCGGAAGTGTCCCATTCCCTCAAGCTGGGGTGGACCGGAAGACAGATTGATGTTAGGTCTCGAAATGCTTAAGGAAATGGAGGAAATGGTTAAAAAGGTACGGTCCAATTTAAAGGCAGCTCAAGATAGGAAAAAGAACTTTGCTGATTGGAAAAGGAAGTTTAAGGAGTATCACGTCGGTGATCATGTGTATGTGAGAATTCGAGCAAAAAAGAGCACATTACAATGGAGCGGGTGCACTAAGTTGGCACCCCGATTTTGTGGATATTTTCAAGTCTTAGCAAGAATTGGGTCGGTAGCATACCAGCTCGCTCTGGCGATTCATATACGGGTCCACAATGTCTTCCATGTTTTCGTGTTAAGAAAATATGTTTATGATCCTAAGCATGTAATCAGATGGCAGGGTATACAGGTAAGAATTATCTCCGATAGATTAATCTAAATGTTTAAAAAAAAAAACTAATTTAGGATGTTGCATGTTTCAGGTTGAATCAAAAGGAGAAATCTTAGTCGAGCTGTTGAACATCCTCGACTGGAGAGAAGTAATGTTGTGGAAACGAGCTATTACCCAAGTTAAAATGCAGTGGCAGCACTTTGGGCCTGATGCGGCCACCTCAGAAGATGAAGAGCTCATGAAAAAGGCTTACCCAGGGTTGTTTATGGCTGAAAGACATTGGGACGATGTCCAATTTCAGGAGGGGGAGATGTAATATCACCAGAATGTTGTAAATATTTTATTTACCATAGTGAAAAAAAAACTGAAGAATGATGGTTATTATCTGTTTGAATTAATTAATATTTTTATTTTATTAAATGAAAATGAGAAATGATTTCCTAGTGAAGAGGATATCATGTAACCTCTGAGGAGGGAAGTTAAAAGAAAGAGTTGTTGGAACCCTAACTACCTCCCCTAACCGTGGAGGGCTTCGAGGAAAAGGAAGTGAGGGGAGGAAAAAAATGCATTGTAGAGACAGGCAGTGGAAAAGGGGAAAAAGCTTGCTATGTCTGGTGATGATCAGATAGCAAGGGTGCAGAGCGTGAGAAACCTACAAAAGATTGTATGTCTTTGAGCAAGCTAGGGGGGAGATTTGGTCTCGAAAGACAATCTCATTGTCGGGTGGTTTGACTAGCTATAGAATCAGAGGTGACCTCTTCCTCTAGATTTACTTACTTGGAAGTAACTCAGGTATGTGGTACCAACCGAAGTCTGTGCTAATATTTGAACTGAATTAGAAGTGTTATTCTTCTCCAAGCAACAGGTTCCTAGAGTTTATAACCGAAATAAATATAGCAAGTTTCAAATACTTTCTTTATATACATAGTTTACTATTTCCAAAAGATACTTTTAACAAGTGCAACTGTCGAGGTGGGTCATTCTCATTTAAGAAATTAGTTTATATTCTCTATTTAAAAAAAAATCTTTTCAGAGTGGAAAGTTGATTTCTATTTTGTTGAAAAACTCCATTCTGATAGTCTAAAGATTGCTCATAGAATAATTCCGTTGCAAAGAAAAAATTATAATTCTTTTACAATTCCACTCAATGCGGAAATGAAGGATAAGACCATAGTGAGGAAAAACGAACTAGGCCACCTAGGCTAATGTATTTTCAAATATCATAACTATATGATAATATAAGAACCCTAGGACTATGTACAGTTCCTAAATAAAACAACGGAAGCGGAAAATGCTTTCTCATACACATGACTAAATAAAGAACTGATAATAGATGTCTCGTTTCTAAGTAACCTAAAGACAAATGTAGAAGCAGATTAACCATTTTCTGGAGCAAATAACAAGTCCGGGGTATGCGAAAGAAGGGTCGCTCTGCCCCGTGGTCAGGGTTATGAACTGCAGATGAGTCCAAGAATCCCTGAGTCCGGAGCATAACAGTGGAACCCTATCGAGTCATAACTAAACCTTTCAAGGGATGAAACTCTCATGATTATAAAGCCATAGGATTTGCAAAACATAAGGCAATCTTATAAAAGAAATTCGTGCCGAGGGAAAACATTAACACATTGACCCTATACGAACACGCTCTCATATTTACAAACAAGAATCGTGCACAGCAAGAATAAAGCCAAAAATGAAAATGCGGTTATCAAAAGACTCTGTATCTGACATTCAATTTTATAGGTAAAGAACATAACTATATTCTAGCCAAGGCCACATTTCAACTTAAAATACATAGTTTCAATGCAATACTTCCTTGAAATTTGAACAGTCCCAACAAAGATTTGCGCAAGCATAAAAGAATGACCAAACAAAGGTATTACATTTACACAATAGAGAAAAGGGTCCGATCCAGGTGGGCAAAGTCCCAGCTATGCACCAGGTCATCGACATTATAACTGAGAAAATTCTATATAGTTCTTCAACTTGGAAATTCCAGTATAATTACAAAAATAATAAACTAGCTAGAGTCTAGATATTCCTGTGCAGCAGAAAGCACCGAGTTCGTAAAGGGAACAATGCCCTTTATTAACAAATATTACACAGAAGAAAACCCCAGAAGGGAAGATCCTTCCACTAACCATTTGATTCTATATGTTGTCATTAAGACCAACAAGCCATATAATATGCAGAGTATCGAGACCCAGACATCACCCTAAACCTTAATCCTTCAGCTCGAGGGCACCAGGCCGGGATGAACTCTTACTTGGAAACCCTTAAATCCCTACGCTGGAGGAGCGCCTTTCCACTAGTTGTAGCTGAGAGATTCTAGGAAGTCAACAGGCATCCTGCATGGTATCATAGCCATAAGGTATTCAATTAATGCCACTGATAAAACAAATACACAATAACTGAGACAACCAAGAAAAAAGGACAATGCGAGGAAGATTCTAACCCAAACATGTCTTACCCGGGAGATGTCAAAACTGCCACTAAAGGAGCACCTCTTCTTTTGAAATAATTAAGAGCCATAGCTGTACGTGGAACATCCTGCAAGTAGCATGAACCCACATAAAAAGAAAACATGATTAGAGAAATTGGTGAGCATGTAGTGCTTCCACCTATGAATGTTTAAGAAGGTAAGCATGTAATAGCTCTACGGAAACACAATTTACCTAAAAGGTCTTGTCCATTGCAAAACCCTCAGTTTGAACAATACCGACAACTTGAACGTAATTCTGTGTGCCCAGTATACTGGAGCTGCTAATGGAAGGGGCAAAGTAGAGCAGGCTCCGTAGGAGAATTGCCAAGCAAATGAGGTCAATCTCATCGCATTCCAAAGAAGACGTAAGTCCTGAGAAGGTCACCGTTGTTGGATCGCGGGAGATATCATGCACGGTCAATGAGGGTAGGGTTTCCAAGTGGGCTGATGAGACCGGACCACCTGCCCGAGCCACTTACAGGATGAAGCGGGTAGAGTTAATAACATTTGCAGTAGGCATGGCAAGTGTAACGACCTGCAGTTCCTGGGCGCGCGGGTGAATGGGCGTGCGCACGAGTGAGGCTTGAACGAGCGACGAACGAGCTGAACAGACTGCAGTTACAGGATGTGAGCTCTTTCTGTAGTGCGATGATACTTATGTCCACAAGGGAAGGGAGAGCGATCTTGTTTATAGGCGTGGTAGCATGTGTGAACATGTATGGAGGCCGACCTTTGAATGTGGGCAAAGCCGACGGTGCATTGAAGCTTTTGCGATGGCGTTGGGGCATTGGGAGAGTCGGCTAGATAGGCAAACTTCGCCCTACGCATGTGTATACATTGGATGAGCGTGGAGCTCATTCCACCATAAATCACCCGCTCATCTTCTTCGCTCTAAGGGAGAAAGGAGCAGATTTAGTGCGCAGTACTAAGAGGAAGGCGCAGATTTGGATGCGCCCATTCTTGGGCACGGTTACACGGAGGTGACTCGCTTTGTCTAATTTGTGGGTGAAGGTGCTAGCAGGAGCACCTGGTGGTTGGGTGAATGCGTGCATGGGTGTGTGGCACCTGACAGACGGTTGTGGTGTGCATGGGTGTGGTGCCCGACGGACATTTGTGGCGTGCATGGGTGTGGCGCCTAGTTTGTGCGAAGGTTTGTGCGACGACTTGGCACAGGTGTCTTGGTGACTCGAGTGAGCGCCTGCCCATCGTGCAAGTGTGCACGGTGACTTGGTGAAGTGTTGAGATTGTGGATAGAGGTGTGTCTCAGTTGGAGGCATCCATGTGTAGCGACTTGGAGGTGCGCCCGAGTTAGGCAAACAACACGATCATGCGACAACGTGAACGAAGCATTGGTGAGTCGTGTGGCAACCGTGCGGAGGTGCCGAAAAGCTAGGCAACCGATTTTTGCCTTGGATTGTAAAATTGGCTAAGTATGAAACTTCGTCTTGCCAAGTATACTTGTAAAAGCTTGTAAAAAATATTGTATAATATATTGTTGGGCAGACTCATTGTTCAGGGAGTTGCCCCTCCCTTTATACTGTGCAATTGTGTTCATCGTTTATAATTGTTGTTGATAATGAATGTGTATGGGTGTTCATTAGTATAAAGGATAAAGAAATAATACTTGGTTGAGAAACACAAACTAAGTAGGAGTAAGTGGTTAGGCGTAGTTCACGAACATAAGTATTGGTGAAAACAAAGTGTTCGGTGGTGCCGTACCTCACCAAGAGCGGTTGAAAGACTATCATTAGGCTTGGGGGCGTGAGAGGTGGTATTAGAGCTGGTGAAGTGCAGAGGAGATTTGCGGACGAAGTTGATCCCACTGCACTATCGTGACAGGTGGTATTAGAGCTCAGTGCCGTGGAGTTGGTTCTGGTGTTGAAGCGTTGAAGCTCATACACACCTGCACTATCGTGACAGTTGGTATTAGAGCTCGTGAAGTGCAGAGGATATTTGTGGGTGAAGCTGATCCCACTGCACTATCGTGACAGTTGGTATCAGAGCTCGGTTGGAGCTAGTGCTAGAGCAGGGTTTCTCGTGAGGAAGTGATAGTGGTGACAGGTACTTGCAGGTGAAAGAGGTTGGTGAACACTTCCTGATAAGTGTTGCATCATGGACTTGGGTTGCAGGCATCTTGGTGAAGCTGTTGTATGGTCGAAACTAGATTGCAAAGAAGAAGGAGGTTGTTAGCAATGGCTGAATCTCAGGCTGGGTCTAGTCACGGTGCGAAGGACACTACTATTGGGTTCATTGAGAAAGTGTTGGAGAAGATGGAGGACATGGAAGCCTTCTGGACTAATAAGTTGGAATTGTTCGAAAAAGAGCAAGAGGTCAATTCAAAGATGAAGGAAGAGCTCAAGGAACTCCGAACTCAACACGAGTACATTGATCTTATGTGTACACAACTTGAAGTAGGGGTCAAGGAGGTTGAAGAAGCAAGGGACGAGGTTCTTGCAGAGATCATGGACTTCAAGAAATCTCTTGACGAAGCCAAAGATGAGATCGCAGTGTTGACGAAGGTTGTGAGGCATAACTCACGTGGAGGAGTGCCTCATGTGAAAGTCAAGGAACCAGAATCATATGATGGTACAAGGAGTGCGAAGACTCTTGGCAACTTTCTATGGGACATGGAGCAATACTTGGAACGATTGGGTCTATCTGATGATGAGACGAAGGTCAAGATAGCTACTCAGTTCTTGACAAAGGATGCTAAGATGTGGTGGCGAAAGCGGATGGATCAGATTGCCAATGGCATTGCTGGTGACATTACTTCGTGGGATTAGATGAAGGGAGCTTTGCAAGCCCATTTCAATTCTCAAGATGAAACCTGGAAAGCAAGGATGAAGATTAAATTCATAAAGCAGACAGGGAACCTTCAGACATATCAACGGGAGTTTGCAAGTGCGGTCCTAGAACTTCCTCACATGGCAGAGAGGGACAAGGTGTTCAATTTCATTATTGGGTTGAAGCCTTGGGCATGCAATGAAGTGAAGGGACAAAGGATTAGAACACTTGAAGAAGATTTTACTACTGTGGACAGGTTGGTGGGGCATTATGATGAGACTTCTAATTGCATGAAGAAGAAGTATGACAAGCCGAAAGATAAGAAGAAAGAGGACGCTTCGAAATCAGATGACAGTTCGAAGACAAAGAAAGCCTTGAAGTGTTGGATATGTGTGGAACCACATACGGTGAAGAATTGTCCTTCTAGACCGAAAGTGGCTGTGACTGCACAATCTAATGCGAAGAATGAAGAAGTTTCTATGGGGATGATGCAGATACTCAGTGCTCCTGCTGCTACAGAGGTGATCTCTCGGAGGGATCCTGAGAGGAATAAGTTGGAGTATGTTCGGATGAAGGTTGGAGATGTTGATGTACTCACTATGGTGGATAGTGGGGCTTCTCACAACTTCATGGGGGAAGATACTGCGAGAAGGATTGGGCTGAAATTTGTTCCGATGAAGGCACAAATGAAGACAGTGAATTCTCCTCCGGATGAAGTTCTTGGTGTAGCTGAAAAGGTGGACACAACACTTGGTGAGTGGATAGGGAAGGTTGACTTCACTATAGTGCAGATAGATGACTATGAGGCTGTGTTGGGAATAGAATTCATGAAACAGTTTGATGCTATGATTGTTCTACATTTGATGAAGCTGTACATTTACGATGGAAGGGAGGATGTACCCATTGGGGTGCCTACCATTTAAGTGACAAGGCCTGATTGTAAGTTGGTAGTGATGCAAATGGAGGATGAGAAGCTGATGGAAGATATGAGTAAGTAGTTGTCCATGGTTGAGACAAAGCTTACCGAGCAATCATTGGTCATCAAGACTCTTTCAGATAGTATCTTGGATTTATCAAGAAGGCTAGAAGAGGTCGGGGATGATGATGATGATAATGATGAGGCATATGTGAGGCCGAATGTCCGAGAGGAGGATCGGGTCACTTATCTACAGAGGATAGAGATTGAGGATCTTGACAGATGGATGTAGATGATTAGTGAGGGTGAGCCTTTAGGCTCTACTCCCTCCACATCTTCTTATATGGACAAGAAGATGGGGCTCATTGTTAGCTTCTCATGGCAGTGAGTCTTTAAAACAGGTTGAGCAGGGATGGCTTGCATCAAGCATCATGACATGTTGCAGATGGGATGGAGTTTCCATGGACCTTAGCATAGTGGTGAGATTCTTGGTGAGTCCGAGATGTGGCAGAATCCGAGATAGACTGGTGAAGGAATAAGGATGTTACTCTCATGGCTTGAGCATGACAGTTGGATTAGCTACCCAACTAGTTCAGACATGGGCTTCGGAAGTGAACAGAGAGATGTTGACACCAGGTAGACGAGGAGGACAATTCACAGGATGAGGATGACACGTGGTGGAGATGGTAGTTCTACATATGTTGCACAGATGTTTGCAGTATGTGGATGAGTTGACATCATGGACCGAGGATGAGACAAACATTGTTGATGATCTTGGTGGATGGCTACGAGGATGGTATGTTATCGAGGACGACAATGATTTCAAGTGGAGGAGGATGTAACGACCTGCATGTCCTGGGCACGCGGGTGAACGGGCGTGCGCACGGGTGAGGCTTGAACGAGCGACGGATGAGCTGAATGGACTGCAGTTACGGGATGTGAGCTCTTCCTGTAGTGCGATGATACTTATGCGCACAAGGGAAGGGAGAGTGAGCTTGTTTATAGGCGTGGTAGCATGTGTGAACATGTATGGAGGCCGACCTTTGAACGTGGGCAAAGCGGATGGTGCGTTGAAGCTTTTGCGATGGCATTGGGGCGTTGGGCGAGTCGACTAGGCAGCCACACTTCACCCTATGCATGTGTATATATTGGATGAGCGTGGATCTCATTCCATCATCAATCACTCACTCATCTTCTTCTCTCTAAGGGAGAAAGGCGCAGATTTAGTGCACAGTACTAAGACGAAGGTGCAGATTTGGATGCGCCCATTCTTGGGCACAATTGCACGGAGGTTACTCGCTTTGTCTTATTTGTGGGTGAAGGTGTGGGCAGGAGCACCCGGTGGTTGGGTGACGGCGTGCACGGGTGTGTGGCGCCCAACGAACAGTTGTGGCGTGCACAGTTGTGGTGCCTCGTTTGTGCGAAGGTTTGTGCAATGACTTGGCACGGGTGTCTTGGTGACTTGGGTGAGTGCCCGCTCGTCATGCAAGTGTGCACGGTGACTTGGTGAAGTGTTGAGATTGTGGACGGAGGTCTGTCTCGGTTGGAGGCGCCCGTGTGTGGCAACTTGGAGGTGCGCTCGAGTTGGGCAAACAACACAATCATGCAACAAGGTGAACGGAGCGTTGGTGAGTCATGCGGCGACCTTGCGGAGGTGCCGACGAGCTAAGCAACCGAGTTTTGCCTTGGATTGCAAAATTGGCTAAGTATGAAACTTGGGCTTACCATATACTTGTAAATGCTTGTAAAAACTGTTGTATAATATATTGTTGCACAGACTCATTGTTGAGGGAGTTGCCCCTCTCCTTATACTATGCAATTGTGTTCATTGTTTATAATTGTTGTTGATAATGAATGTGTATGGGTGTTCATTGGTATAAAGGATAAAGAAATAATACTTGTTTGAGAAACACAAACTAAGTAGGAGTAAGTGGTTAGGCATAGTCCACCAACATAAGTATTGGTGAAAAGAAAGTGTTAGGTGGTGCCGCACCTCCCCAAGAGCAATTGAAAGACTACCGTTAGATTTGGGGGCGCCACAGCAAGCCATGTGATGACAAAAGCATAAAACTCAGATTAGAGTCTGTTTGCAAGCTGTGTGTACCACCAAGCATGAAACCAAACCCTCGGAATTAAAGTACTTATTAATGATGCTAGTATAATAGTGATTACAACAAAATCTAAAACTGGGTGTATACCAAGAATTCAATATTGTGGAGAAACTTTATAGTTACCATAATTTTTTTTTATGATGTATGTAATTTCTGTAATTTAATAAGGTGCAGTCATTACACAGAACCATCCACAGACATCAAATGCAGAGAGATTGGACATTTGCAAAACCCTCAACTGCTAGAAGCTATCACAGGAAACTTGCTTTCATGCAGTCCACAATGACTTCATGCCATTGCGAATGATAGTGCAGGCCATGTACATACATCAACTGCAGGCAAACCGTACACCCACTTCTCAGATCACCAGGCTGCCGCCAAGAAGCAGTAGCACTAGGGCTCTCGCATTAGAAAAAAATGTGAGCAACAACAAGAAACCATCTGCACATGATATGCCACACCCATTAAACAAAAGTGAAAGCAGAAAGCATGAGGACCGAGATTCTTCTCTGGGCTTTCTACTGAAACAGAATTCAGTCGTTGGCCAAGCATCCAATTTGAATTTTGACATGGATGAAACAAATTCTAGACTTAGAAACCTTGAAGAAGACATGGCATGCATGAGGAAAAAAAATCAATGGTAGCATCAAAGAAAAAGAAAATAATAGTGACAGTGTGACTGCAGAAGATGAGCTCTCTGATAAATTAAGGGAGAACTCAGATTTTAAGAGATTACATTCAGTTACCAAAGGCTGTGGAGGTGGTGGCATAGCTCAGAGGCTCATCAAATCACTACAAAAACAAAAAAAGTAAGCCTGGGCGGTTCCAGAAGATCTTCTAACCTCAAACCCACTGAGAATCAAAACGCGTCGGGAAAATCAAAATGGGCTTCAGATTGGCAAATAAGGGATGAAGACCAATGTTTTGCATTGGAGTTAGATTCAAGCTCCCTAATCAACCAATCAGACTCAGTAGACAGAGTCAGTCAATCCCACGTGTTTCTGTTAGCTCAAGCCATAGTGAGATCAATGTTGCTAGAGATAAATCCATGACTGGGAGAAGAAGCCATGAAAGAAACCGCAGTATTTCCTAGAATTGCATTGTTTCTTTTTGAAGTTCACTGTCACAGGTCAATCTTATTTTGAAATAATAAATAGTTTCACATGAAAAATTGTTCTACATATTTCACATCAAAAATTGTTATCCATATACAATGAAGTACTATATTAACAGGATCTAGATTTAAAAAATGGTTATCGAGATACAATGAAGTACTTTATTAACCAGAATGGTACACTTACATTCTATAATAGATTTTCTCATACTTATCTAAGTTTTATCAGGACAAATATTATTGCCAAAACCTTGGGTTATCAAAATCTGTGCCAAAACCTTGGGTTATCAAAATCTGTGCCAAAACCTTGGGTTATCAAAATCTGCGACCCAAAAACAGCCAACAAGGTTATCAAAATCTGCAACCCAAAAACAATCAACAAAGTTATCAAAACCGTTTGTATTACCACATCTTTTCCATACTGAATTAGACATCCATACTGAATTAGACAACTACTCTAAACACAACTAGATAAAAAGATATGTTAAAATTGTGATGCAAAAGTAAATCATTCTACCGGTGTTTTTCTATTACTTCAAATTTCAAAAGCAAGTAATCATAACATTTTCAAATTTCAAAAGCAAGTAATCATAACATTTTCTTTGCCTGTGGATGAAAGCAAAACTTATCAGATAAATTTTGTATTTTAACACTACAAAGTTCTAAAAGAGCACCATATATCACAACTCCAAAATAAAGTTCAAAACAGGCATTTATGCTGACAGTGCGTAGTTCTTAGTGTTCCCCTGGCTGAGCATGAAAAGCCATAAAATTTATGAATTTTGACTATGTCAGCGTGATCTAGCATCAAACAAATTTATGGAATGAGGCTTTTTGGGAGGTGCCTCATCAGGAAAATTGAGCCTGGCTTTCTTCCCTCTGCGCCTCTTGGCTTCTGCATCATATGCTAAAGCAGCTTCTAACTGTGTATCATAGCTACCAACCCAAACATTCACGCCTTCGATGGGATCCCTGACTTCTACAACCCATTTTCCTCTGCGTCGTTTTATACCTTTGTACTGCGTCGTTTTATACCTTTGTATAGGGTCTTTAACTGCTTCTTGCTATCTGTCTCGTCTGCTCCTTTGATTTGGGGATTTTCAGCAAGACCTCCTTCAAAAAACATTAAATTTAAAAGCACATTATAAACCATATCAATCTAAAACTTAATATGAACATCTCAAAATTGTGAGATAATTCAACTCACTTTCATGGACGGTAAAAGTATGAACACACAATAATACCTAAAATAATTAAGAGGGGGAGTGTCAAACACCTACTTAGATGTTATATATGATAAACAAGCTTCACATTTGGTAGCCGTTGGAATGCGTCTAATTTTAAAACATTAAAAATGGCAATTGTTTTCATAGACTATAATTTTCTTTTTTAAAAAATGCAATTCAAATTGGATTTGTTGCCTCACCACCCGAATTATACCCTGGTATGGGTGACTCACCAGATCTACTTTGTAAGGGTGAATCAGATTGAAAGATCTGACCGACCCCATTCAAAAATCTTGCACTAACTTCCACATTGGAATTTCTGCCCTGAGCATCACCTGAGCTTGTTGAACGTCCTGGCAAGTGCCTACTCTTTTTGGGAGGTGCCCCATCAGGAAAATTGAGCCTGGCTTTCTTCCCTCTGCGCCTCTTGGCTTCTGCATCATATGCTAAAGCAGCTTCTAACGGTGTGTCATAGGTACCAACCCAAACGTTCAGGCCTACGATGGGATCCCTGACTTCTACACCCCATCTTCCCCTGCGTGGTCTTATACCTCTGTATAGGTTCTTCCGCTGCTTCTTGCTATTTGTCTCGTCTGCTCCTTTGATTTCGGAATTTGCAGCAAGACCTCCTTCAAATAACATTAAATTAAAAGCACATCATAAATTATATGAATCTAAAACTTAATATGAATATCTAAAAATTGTGAGATAATTCAACTCACTTTCATGGACGGTAAAAATATGAAGACACAATAATACCTAAAATAACTAAGAGGGTGAGTATCAAACACCTACTTAGATGCTATATATGAAAAGCAAGCTTCACATTTGGCAGCCGTTGGAATGCGTCTAATTTTAAGACATTAAAAAGGGCAATTGTTTACATACATGCACAGTGCAATGCAAATGGATTTGCACAGTGCACTACAGGTTCAGATCAAATACAGAGATTGTGGATGATGACTTGTGCACCTTGTTTTAAATGCATAATACACTACAGGCTTAGACTTAACGCAGAGATTGTGGATAAGGACTTGCACGCCTTGTTTTAATCTTGCCGAGTTGGAATTTTCAATCTGGTATATAATGTTTTTGTGTGTATATTTCATATTTGGCCCTTCAAGATCCCAAAATTTTTTTGTAATGTATAAGGAAAGATTTCTCCAGATGCTTGCTAGAATTTTTGCCTTCTCCTGGGACAGATGCCCGCTCTTTTGTATACATTTTTGTTTATATTGAATATAATACAATCAATGCTGCTTTTTTTCTGAAAAAAGAAATATAATGTTTTTGTGTATATTTCATATTTGGACTTTATTTTTACGTCGTAAGGAATTTCCATTTGAAATGAATTACCCTAGCAGACGTCGTGTCATATTGTTGACCGTGGATGTGTGGTGTTAGACGATTGAACAAAGTTTGATCGTTCATCGTTGGAAGCCAAATCGTTGATAGTTGGAAGCCGAACGAAGCCGAATCGTTGATAGTTGGAAGCCGAACGATTAAAAGCAGTTTCTGTCATTCTCCTGTTGTATTCCTTCTGCCCTTGCGAGCTGCTTAGATTATTCCTAGTTAAGTTCATCATTTCGACCTTTTACGTGTCATCTCATTTGCCCAATTCCAGGTTCTCGCTCACTAATTTTCAGTTCAAAGGTTTTATCAAAGCTTTCCACTGCTGTTTGCAGGGCATTTCAAGTTCTCAGGGTGGAATGGCACATGAGCTCGCACATAGCTGGACCGGAAATCTCATCACCAATGCCACAAATAATGACTTTTGGCTAAATGAGGTGTTATTACATGCACAACTAACTATATCTTACCACATGCTAAAGAAAATACATTGTTGAAGATTTGAGTTTTGAGGGTTTAGGGTTTTACGTTTTGGGAAATGTGTTTTTGTAGGGTTTTACGACCTATGCAGAGCGAAGAATGGTGGAAGTTGTACAGGACGAGGAGCGTGGCTGAAGCCCTTGCAAAAATAACTAGAAGGTCAGCTTTGTTCCTTTGGCATTTTTGTTCCCTTATCTTAGGAATCAGGTTCCACTTTTTAATTGTACCCCCCTCCACACACAAATATATTTTGCTGCTCTTTAAGCAGACATACTCTGATCAATAAAACCAATCACAAACAGAATCCCAGAGTGAAATGAGTTTTAGATTTGCTGACATGCATGTTTCAGCGTGGAAATCTTGGCTTCATATCGGGTTTCTGTTTCCGGTGCAGGTCATCATATTTTCAGAAGATACAAGAAGATGTACAGCGCTTTGCCACCCCAATTATGGAGATGAAGCATGCTATTGAGTGCTTTGAAACAAGAAATATGGACGAATTGTTGAAGTTTCATCATTATGTTGAACTTCATCTTGAGGAGCTGACAGATGAAACCCAGGTGTAGCAGATTGAATGAATAGATAGTGCTGGTTTGAACACTAAAGCAACATTTCAGAGTCTAAAGTGACAATTTAAGCTTTCAAGACTCTTTCTAAATTTGTCTGCATTGTGAATATTATTGACCATGTTTACTGATGCATAGGTTTTGGCGAAGTTTGAAGGTTTCCCAACCAAAAAGCTGGAAGTAATTCGGGCTACATCAACACTTCATTCAAAATTAAGTGCTATAGTCAATCATCTTAATACCTGGTAGGTTGCACCTCCATTGTCTCGGCAGCTTGATAAGGTCACGAGCTATTTTGACAAGGTAAATGAAGCAAATTTCATTTTTGCTATTTGTAAATCTTAGTATATTGTTACTACAGAGAAGCTGGTTAAAGAAACTAGAAAACTTAGGTTCCAACCCTAACAAGGCTTTATGTAGGTATCAAACTTAGGGAACATTATGCTTGAGGTCATGTGTTACTTGGATGGGATAAAGTGAATATTCCACTTTTCTTCACGCCATTTCTCACCATTAAATCAAGTTAAATTCAACAATCAACAGATCCATGACTTTGCATGTCTGCACTACAATCTGGTAAGTCAAAATATTACTAGATTGAAGTGAACTTTGCCTAATTGTAACGGAGCGATCAACCTACATGAAGCAAAGTACCAATATTTCCCTTAGCTCATATTGACAGAATTCCTATTTGAAGAATATTGACCACTGCTACATAGCATTTATCTATGTTTTGATTATGGTGAAGCTTAGGGCTCAAACAAAACCCTATGCTTATTAAAACCCGTATTCTCCACTTGGGAGGTCTAGACTTGGGAGGTCTAGACTGAATGCATAAATGTGTAATGTTATCTTGTTACTATGAATGTTTGATTTCAGGAATTCTCTACTTTCACTTTCTTACATCATTATTGTATATAATTGTCAAACTTAGTTGTCAAAACATTTATAGAGCTAAAATTTTATGCAGATCAAGATGGAGGTGGAGGCATTGGAGCGGATTAAGGATGAAGAGTCAAAACTCTTTGAGAGAAATAAGATCTTATGTGATTTCGATGTACTTATTCGCATCAAGGAATCAATGGTTGACGTTTCTTCTCGCTGTATAGCTTTGGCATTGGAAGTCAGTGAAGGATGTCTAATCTTGTTTATAAATCAGTTATTTATCTGACAAGGTCAATTACAGTCCGTTAAGAAGCTTTCTGATTCAGTTTGAAAATTTTTACTAGGCCATAAATCTTGATATGTGGTGGTTTTGTACTTTTCTTTTTCCACATGAGAGCAAGACAACCAAATCAGAACCATGTAGAAGAGTTGGTGACATGAACACTGAAAATGATGGCAATCACTTGCGAAGATGCTTGCAGATGCTCTGGGGGACTTTTCAATTATCTTTCAGAGTTTACAATTTTGCTGGGGGTCATGATGAAAATGCAAAGGAATTGACTTGTGCGTTGGCCAGAGAAATGCAAACATACCCTCAACATTATTGGTCCCCTTGATCTTGTGATATGTAGATATTGAGGTCATCTGTAACCTCTTAAGTTTGAACTGCCATTACCTCTTTGGCTTTTGATTGGTTCAAGAATTATGTATAAAATTGCAACAATCTGTGACCTCTTATGTTTGAACTGCCATTAACTCTTTGGCTTTCGATTGGTTCAAGAGTTCCATATAAAACTGGAAAGGATCATAGATTAAATTGAGGATGGTGGAAGCCAGTTTCTTTATGTTTTATTGTAAGGGATTGTCAAAATGAGATGAGTATATTTCAGATCGATTGAGGCTTGAAAAACGTTTGCTTGCACTTCTGGTGTTATTTGCGTGAAAACATCATTCAGCGCTAAATGGGCATTCATGCCTGGTTGTTCTGATTAGAGCGATATTCATATTTATTGTTATTCAGGTATGGTGGCTACATAATGTATTGATAATTTCTGCCTTTTAATATATATAATATATAGATATATATATATATATATATATATCATATGACAACATTTAAATAAGCATGTCAAAGGCCTTCTAGTTACTGTGACAGCATATAAATAAGCCTATCAACGGCCTCCTTGGAAGCAAGATGCATCAATTTCTTAACTTATTCTATGCAGCATATGAATAAGCCTGCCAAAGGCCTTCTTGAAAGTAAAACGCATCAATTTTTTAATTTACTCATTCTATGCAGCATATAAATAAGCCTGTCAAAGGCCTTATTGGGAGTAAAATGCTTCAATTTCTTAATTACGCTATAAGGCGTTTCCCTCTAAAATCAACTCCCCTCTCTGCTTACCTGTCATCTTGTAA
>APFE030551075.1:4023-15947 GCA_000404065.3 Pinus taeda
CATCACATAGACCAAGGAGTACATGAAATAATTCATTAACAACAAATCAATGAGAAGAATGGACTTATTTGTATTAAGGAAACAAAAAAGGAACCATTACAACCTGAGCCTTGGTGTTGTGCAAGCTCCTCCCAGGGTCCAACAAGAGATTTCCTCTACTTTGACAAGCTCACGCACTCCCAATATGGCAACAAGAAAGGATTGTAATCTCTCCTCACAAGTTAACAATGGAAGTCCTAATTCCAGCAGCATTTACCCTTTGGAATGTTCAACTTTCAACCTCCCCTCCCTCTCGCCCAAGGCCTGTATTTATAGTGTTCTAGAGGAAGTTATTCAGTTCCCACATCAATGGGATACTCCCTCTTTTGGATGGGGTAGCTCCTCTCTTGATGGGATAAGTTCCTCTATCATAGGGATGCATGAACCATCTGGAGGCGCTCAATACACGTCAAACACTCTTCTAGAAGGCTCTAGAAGTGACCACAAGTAACTTTTTAAAGATGAAACTCGCGCCTTTTGACCTTTATAGGGGTACACACCCATCCTTTGGCTTACAGAGCGTACAAGTACGCAGGTACAATAAGTTTGGGATGCGTACACGCAGGCAAGGTAGAGAGAACTTGCGTATCGAGAGATAAACATGTTTTTAGTGACTTTCTCTCTTTTTTGAAGCTTGACATGAAGAGCAGAGATATTAGGCTTGACAAGGAGGATAATATGACTATTGATGGAGCCATATTAACTGCAGATAGTCATGGTGAAAAATTTCAGTGTAACATGGTGGGTTAAAGGAGCCAACAAAGTCTAGTGCCAACATTTCAAAAGGTTCAACCACTAATTGTGGCTACAAGGGCATCCTGTTAGCTTGGCCAGGATGACCCATCATCTAATAGCTATCACATTCTTCTAGAGAAGCCTGTGATGGGTTACATTCTACCTTCCATTCTACTAGAGAAGCCTTTATTTCTCAAGGACAAGACTACAAGTCCCCCTCTTTTGATGCCTTTTGTGATTCTTTAATAAGAGAACAAGAAAAGCTCTTATATATTGGTCTTATTAATATTGGAAACTCTTCTAAGAAAGACTTAGTTGCCCAACAACAACCAAATTCAAAGAATCCTAAGAAGGAGTATCCTAAAAAGAATGGCCCTAAACCAAACAAGGGTCCTAAGCAATTTCAGTTTCAAAATGAAAAATCATTTCAACAAAATGATAAGGAAAATAAAAACGAAGGAAAGAAGACTGATAAACATTGCCACTTTTGTAATCGAGATGGCCACTTAGAATCCAAATTCTTTAAGAATATGGAAGCCTTGGAAGCAGCAATGAAGAAGCATAACATCCATTTGGAGCACTCTTCAACTTCATCTTCATCTTCATGAATTACACTTTCTGCATGTGGTTGTCAAGCATCTCGGTCTGGTTATGCACTAAATGTATCTTCTTATTCTCAATGTCATGAGTGGCTCATTGATTCTGGAGCTTCTTATCACATGGCCAAAAAATAAGCCATGTTTTCTTCTTTAAATGATTGTAACACCAAAAATGTATATGTTAGTGATGATAGATCTCTTAGTATTGTAGGGACTAGAACTGTTCATCTAGACAATGGTCAATTTAATGATGTATTATGTGTTCCAACCTTATCCTGCAACCTTCTATCTATATATCAGATAACTCATTCAGGTTAAGGTAAAATCATTGAATTTTCACCTCATGATGTTGTAATTAAGGACCTAAGAGATCCTAGACAGATTTTAGCTACAGGCATTGCTGATGATTCCACAAGGTTGTATAAGTTTAACAACTTTGGGTCATCAAATCTTCCCTCAGTATTTGTTGCTCATAATGATGAAGTGAGCAAACTTTGGCATGAATTATTTGGTCACTTAAACTATCTCTCTCTTTAGAATATATATAAAGAAAATATGGTGACAAGTCTTCCAATGGTATCTTGCAGAGATGGTGTTTGTTTCGGATGTGTACTCAGAAAACATCATCGGGATAATTTTGAAAAATGTGCCTCTTGGCATGCCTCAGCCCCTTTACAGCTTGTGCATAGTGATTTATGTGGTCCACTTCCAGTTGTTTCATTCTCTGGCTACAAGTATTTCTTAACTTTCGTTGATGATTTCTCCAGATGCACTTGGGTATACTTCTTAAAACTCAAGAGTGAAGTATTTAACATGTTGTTGGCCTTTAAGACCTTTTTTTAAAATCAATATGGACATCAAATTCTTAACTGATAATGGCAGAGAATATGTTAACAATAAATTCATCAACTTTTGCACTAAGAATGGAATTCAAATGCAACATGCTGTTCCATATACTCCACAACAAAATGGTGTAGCTGAAAGGAAGAATTGCACCTTAAAGGAAATGGCTAATTGTATGCTTCAATCTAAAGGACTTAGTCTTAATTTTTGGCCAAAAGTAATTAAATGTGCAAATTACATAGTAAATCTCACTCCTACTAACATTTTAAAGAATATCACTCCAAAAGAAGCATGGAGCTCAATTAAACTAGATGTAAGTCACTTTCGTGTTTTTGGAAGTGAAGCATGGGCCCATATTCTAGATGAGAAACATAAAGCTTTAGAACTTAAGTGTGAAAAATGTATTGTTGTTGGATATTACGAAGATCTCAAAGGATATAGTCTTATTCCACTTAAATCCAAAAATGTTATCATTAGAAGAGATGTAAAGTTTGTTGAAAAGATATCGGCCTACGAGCCTAGTTCGAGGGATGTGCCACCTCTCTTTGTCCCTTCTACTTCTGAAAATATTTCTTCTTCAGATGATGACAGCAAGGATGACAATCCTCCGCCACCTTCTCAAGATCCTCCTTTAGCTCCTCAGCTTCCAAAATGGGTCCGTGCTACTCGGGATGCAACAGGTGCTCTTGCTATGATCCTATAGATTAGCGATGTACACTTTCTCAGTTTGATAGAGCGTCTTCTTTACTAGTTGAAGCTTCAACGAATTATGATCCTGACACTTTTACAAAAGCTTCAGGCCATCCATATTGGGATGCAACTATGAATGAATAATATCATTCATTATTGGCAAATGATACATGGGATCTTGTTCCTCTACCAAAGGGACGAAAACTTTAGATGCAAATGGGTTTACAGAACCAAGTATGGACAAGATGGAAAAGTTGATAAACATAAAGCTCGTCTTGTTGTTAAGGGTTTTTCACAAGTTGAAGGAATTGACTATACTGAAACCTTCTCCTCTGTTGCCAAAATGAACTCAATTCACCTTGTTCTTTCCCTTGCTTCCTCTTTCAAATGGGAGGTCCATGAGATGGATATTAAATTTGCCTTCTTGCGTGGGGACTTACATGAAGAAATCTATATGGAACAACCTACTGGCTTTATACAAATAGAATCCAACCTTGTATATTAGCTCAAGAAATCCCTTTATGGTCTCAAGCAAGCTCCTTAGGCTTGATATGCCAAAATGGGTAGCTTCAATTTAGAAATTGGCTTTTATAGGTGTCATTCTGACAATACTGTCTACACCAAGAAAGTGGGAAAGCATCTTATCATTCTTGTTCTTTATGTTGATGATATTATCCTTACTGGTAGTGATCCCAACCTTATAAACCATGTGAAGTCCAGCCTTAAAAAGAATTTTGAATGATAGACTTAGGACACTTGCATTATTTTCTTGGTCTTCGAGTCTTGCAATCCAAGGAAGGTATTTCCCTTTCTCAGTCCAAGTATGTCTATGATCTTCTATGCCATTTTCACATGGAAGACTATAAGCCATCCCCTTCTCCCTTTCAGTATGGAGCCAAACTTTCAATCACTTGTACTTCCCCTGAATTTGATGCTACCTTATACCGTAAACTTGTAGAAAAACTTTTGTATCTGACCCATACTCGTCCTAACCTTTCCTTTGTTGTTGGCCTTATTGCTTGGTTTATGGAAAACACACATGAAAGTCATTGGAAAGCAACTAAAAGAATACTTCATTATGTTCGAGGTACACTTTAGATTGGGATTCATTACAATGCAAAAGCCTATCCTCTATTGGTTGGTTTCACTGATTCCGATTGGGCTGGTGACCCTGATGATCGGAAGTCTACTGCAGGTTATGTGTTCACTCTTGGTTCATGATCTATTGCATGGGCTTGCAAGAAACAAAATGCCATTTCTCTTTCTTCAGCAGAAGCAGAGTATCATGGTGTCGTAGAAGCTAGTAAGGAAGCCTTGTGGCTTCGTCAGATCCTGTCGGAGTTTGGCTTTCAGCAGCAACATTTGACTACACTTTGGTGTGATAATCAAAGTTCCATTCAACTATGCAAAGATCTAGTCCAACATCAGCGCAAAAAACACATTGAACTGCACATGCACTTCACCAGAAATCTCATTCATGACCATATTATTGAAGTGCAATATTGTTCAACAAATGATCAAGTTGTAGACATATTTACAAAGGCTCTCACAGAGGCGAAGTTTACTAAACTTCGATTTATGGTTGGAGTTCAGGAAATTGTCACTAAGGGGGGATAGGCTCTAATACCTCCTTCCTTATCCTATTGTGTCATATTTGCACATCCTTCAATCCTATCCCAAGTTTTCTTAAGGGGGGATGTTAGGATATTCTGACACATAGGAAATAGTTAAGTATATAACTTGGTCTAGTGTAGAGTTAGGTAAAGTGTGTTTCTTTACTATGTACTTTTGTAACTTACAATTCGACAGTCATGATATGCAGTGATCCAATGGTTCATTCTCTCCTCCGTATTACCAACACTTGATCCATGGCTTAACACCCGATTGGTCCATGATCTATATTTAAAGAGCATGGAGGGTCATTTGTAGGGTAACCGTTCATGAAAGAAGCTTATGTAGATTTTCATTCTTTTATTAATAAATTTCCTGAAGTGGCCACCTTGGCTTAGGTCATGGACTATTTCCCTCTTTGAGGGTTTTAACCACGTCAAGAATACTGGTGTACTGATCTATGATCTATTTGTGCGCGGTGTCCTTTGGTGTTCTGTCTGAGGAACTTACCCTATAAATTCCTACAAGGTTGAGGGTTTTAAGGCAACTGGAATGGAGCTTGCAGTGTGGAATGAGATTGAGAAATCGTCCCCATAGGTGGATTAGTCAATCCCATAGGGTGCCACCAATTTTGAGGCCAAATTGGATTTTGGGTAGATGTATTAGTCCACTGTGAAGGATAGGGATTATTAGCTAGATTCTGCCAAAATGGGGTATAATATTGTGAATTTTACTAGCAAGGTCCAACAAATGATTGGTTTGGCTAGGGCGATGTGGGATATGATTGGGATTGCCAAGTGGTATTAAAATATGGTTGCCCTTGTCATGTTGTCCCATAATTCTACTATTTATTATACTCCCAAGAAAAAAATAAAGAAGGATCTTGCAGCATACCTGGGGATCATGCTTTCCGTTGTCGACATTGAGCCATTAGGTATGCTAGTTTTTTTTCCTCCTCGACTTCTCCAAACACAAATTTTAATACTGGAAGCGATGGGCATTGATCTGTTGCATGATCTTTGGTACAAATAGCTTCAACAACGTGAATAGAATATGGCTAGTGATTGTTCTGCTTTAGCTTGTCTTTGTTTGGCTTGCAAAACATTTAAATGTGTGGTTATTATGCCCAAAATGTCAATCTTGAAATCTTCTAGGAGGTTACTGATTTCTGTTCGAGTCACACCCCCACTGGGAGCTTTGCTCCTTCTAGTGATGGGATCCTATCCACCTGATTTGGTCCTTATGCTACCACGTGAACACCTGATACACAATTGAATAATATCATCATATCCTTCTTGATAGGTATCACCTTTTCCCACTAAATTCAATGTTTCTACCCATTCATCTTTCATCGATTTTATCAAAGTAGCTTTTAATACTTCTTTTGGAAATGTAGCATATAGTGATCTCTGTATTTGTATTGAAATATTTCTACGTATTCTTCTAAGATTTCATTATCTCTTATGTTCATTTTAAAATTTTCATCTTTTAGATCCCTAGCTTGACAGTAGTCCTAGTATTTAGTGAGAGAGGCATTTTTCATGTCATCCCAAGAATTTATGGTACTCCCACCTAAGCCCATAAACCATCGTAAGGCTGCTCCCTTTAAGGTAGAAGGGAACAAATTCAATTTCTAAGGGTTAGTGGTATAGTCATATCCCTTGCACAGAACATCGAATTCGAATAGGAAAGCATCCAGATCCTCTAAGGTCATCCCATGAAAAGCTGGAATTCTTTGCAATGGGATGGCCTTCATTGGGGAATTGGCCACTAGATTGACTATAGGATACTCCAAACTCGAGGTCTGGACCTGAGGTGGTTGATTTTCTATTTGATCGAAGATATGCCAGTAATCTTCAGAGATCTCTTGCTCATGAGGTTTTATATGGGTAAAAGGATTACTCAGATCCAAAGGGGGTTTTACCGCACTGCTTAAGTTTGGGATTTTTTATTTTTTATTTTAAATTTATTATTATTATTATTATTATTATTTATTTATTTTTCCAGTCAGGATGACACATGATCCAAATTCTGAGTCTGCCTCAATAACTCCACTAGTCTCTCCATCTCCTTCCTTTAGATTACAAGAATTTACCTCTTGTGAAGGACTAGAGTGTGGGGCATTTGTGCTTTGAAATCTCTGCTTAGATCCTTTAGTTTTACTGTGAGTCTCAATGTATGCTATAATTGGTGACTCTGTTGCTTGAGGGATCAAGGTAGAGCCCTTTCCAAATGATGTTTAGGGTCCTACTGACGCTTGAGATTCAACTTTTCGAATTATCTCATCTATAAAAGTAGTTTTCCCAAGGGCCACTGGACCTTGGGTTTTTGTGGCTTTTGGTAATGGTTTCCATTCTACTGATATCTTTTTCCTCCTAGTCATGCACACCTACATAACCTTTGCATATCAACTGAAAGTGGGCACTATGCACAAGATTTTCTCTTGTTGCATGCATAGGTTCTTACCTCCCGCCTTCAATACCTAGTTCGCTCAGAGATACAACCTATTACTATCTTAACAACCTCCCCGATAATGACACCAAAATGTTGGGTAACTAAGATGATGTCTAAAAATCAATCTTAATCCTACATTAATTTTGTCAACTTGGGATTCGTCTTTTATTTCAAGGCTGCCGGTGCATTATGTGTAAGATAAAATCCTAGAGGATTGAAATATAAGCAACTATTACTACATAAGACTCATGGGAAGTCCTAAATCTATCCAATTGTTGCAAAAATAAACTATTCACACAACAAACGTTTTACTTCCTATTACTTAGAATTATGAACTCATAAAAGGAATTAATATAGATTCAATAATCAAATTCACAATGCTTCTACAAAATCATATGCATAAAGGAAAATTACTTAAATCACACCGCTATTCGAAAGTCTCACAAAGCTGAAATAACTCTGTAAACTTATTCAGTAAAACCTTTAATCTCATAAAATGCATTTAACAAATTTAGAAAAAGGAGTAGCATTAGAAAACATAAGATTCAATCCACTTCCGACTATGAAAGGAAATAGCATAACAAATATTCACAAAGAGAGTAAATGAAAATTATACAACCAAGCAGTAAATCTTACGGTGATTGGGCCCGAGGTCCCCAGAAGGAACTGTTGTAAGAAACTCAATACACGGACTTAATTCAAAAGCTTGAACTCTTCATTAATATCAAAATAAGTTACAAGATCGTTTATAGCACTTCGAGGTTGAATCAATGTTCTTAGTTTCACTGTAAGAATGAAAAGTAAAGTCTCCCTCATTTCTATTTAGCACTAACTTATATATTACATAAACATGCTAGCAAATGGAGCTATCCCGAGGATTGAGAGATCCTTAGGATTGTTCGTCATGATCATCGAAACTTCAAATAGCAATCCGTATCTCCCTGAGTTGGCTTATGTGTATTCCTAGCTCGACTTTCCCTAGTTAAGATAACGACTGCCCATACTTAGCGCTTTCCACTAATCTGAAGGAACAACGATCATCCAATCAAGTTGTTTTGCACACAAATTAACTTAAATTAAGACTTATAACATGAAAAATACTCAAATAATTTGATAATTCTTTCAACAGGTTTCCATTCTCCCTTTCTTCCAAATATCCTCAAACTGAAAGTAAAATCATTGAAAAACATATTATCAACCAAGGTAAAAAGAGGAAAATCATACATTTTTCACAACCCAATAATAAACTCAAAGGATCCATAAACCCACATGATTAATATTATAAACCCATGTGATTAATAAATCAAAGGGATCAATAAACATAGGGGATTATTAATATTATAAACCCAAGGGATTAATAAACCCAAACAATATTTTATATTATAAACCCGAGGAATTATTGATATTATAAACCCAAGGGATTAATAAACCCAAGGGACTAATAATATTATAAACTAAAGGGATTAATAAATGCAAGTTATTAATATTATGAACCCAATGGATAATAAATCCAAGGGAATAATATTAAACACCATGATTTATTATAAACGAAAGAGATTATAAATCCTAGGATTAATATTATAAAACCAAGGGATTAAAAACCCTAAGATTAGTATTATAAACCTTACAACGATAATCCTTAATATTATAAATTATAAACCCAATATTATAAACCAGAATATTAAACCATAATTCATTCAATCTCCCTTGGGATTTATATTATAAACCCAAGGGAGAGATTAATGTTATAAACACAAGGGATCCATAAACCCAAGGGAGAGATTAATGTTATAAACACAAGGGATCCATAAACTAAAGGGATTAAAATTATAAACCCTTAGGATTAATAGTATAAACCCAAGCGATTTATATTATAAATCCACTTGGGATTAATAAACCCAAGAAATATCTAACATTATAAACCCAAGGGACTAATAATATTATAAACTCAAGAGATTAATAAACCCAAGGGTGAAAACATGAAGCTGGATTACACTTTTATGAGAAATTCTCTTGAAAAATTCACAATCTCAATTTTTCAGCGAAACCAAAATTTTCTTAATCGAATTTTCTATATTTATTCGACCAAACTATTATACTAACATTCAGACTAACAATTGTTCGTTTAGATTAATGCCTACCGTTAAACAAATATTTTTCCGGAGGTAAACAAATCGGCAAAAAAATATTTCCGCCGAACTATTGATTTCGGTCAAACAAATAATTCTGCGGAACTATATATTTAGTGGAACTATAGATTCGACCGAAAAACATGTCTATATATATGAGGGCCCTAACGCTATTATAGAATTTTCTGTGCTCTTAGTGTGTTATCGCTATTGTACTGAGCAATATTATTATTGTGCTGCTATTTCGGTTGGCCCGTCGGTTTGCAGGAGGAAACGATTTTGTATGTGCATGAATTTTTGTTTTTTCCAAATGTATTTTATGGTTTTTTGCAGGGTTAATTGGTGCGAGAGGAGTTTTTGCAGGGTTTTTTCATGAGGTTTGTTGCACCTTGTAGTCACTCGAGGGATATTGTCAGCTTCCTTAGCCTCCTCGTTCGGACCATGTATGGTCCGAAAAGAAAATTCAACTCACATTATTTTCCTTCAAGAAAACAACATACAAATTAAATCTCTGATGCATCATTTAAGAACAAAAATGCTAAAGTGGGATGAAATGGTATGGCATTCTAAACTTAGATCCTTTCTGTGACATTAAACTTATAATTTATAACATCATCTTAGTACGAGCTATGCACAACATAAGCATCTGAATTGAAGCATTCTAATACTCTAAAACAAATCCTTCAAAGAAATGAACACAACATTCTATGATGCTAAGATCCTGAACCTGTCCATCAATCCTTTCTTTTCTTGAACATTTCCTATTGTTAGTCATAACAACTTGGAATTTTTCATATATCAGACTACATAGCATACTCTGTGCTTGCATTATAACTAGTAGATTGACAACAATTGTCAACACAATACATTGAATGCAGACTAGAAACTATAAGTTTGTATCATAAATATAAATAAAGTCAATTTAAACTGTAACTCTTTCCGCTTGCAATACAACCTTCAAAATATCACAGCTTGATAGTCCTCTTTAGAAAAAAATGCATAACATGATGAGTCATAAAAATTTACATTAGCTTAGCAAAAAAAGATACTAGTGGAAGAAAACCTAGATATTTACAAAACTTTCACATTCAAAAATTTCTGGCTAAAACCAGAGGTGCATGCAAAAGAGGAATAAATTACCATAAGAGTAACAATCAGGATAGAACTTTTTCTATTTAATTGTGAGCTAATGCTGTACTTTGAGAAGAAATGCTAATAACTTCCAGCATAGGGTACCCCATACTTATCATGATTTCCATGCAAATCAAAGAAGTATCTCTTTTCTGAATCAAAGATTCCAGCCATGTATTGTTGAATCGACTTTGTCTGCCATCAACTGAAAATGGCCTGTGCTAGTTGTCTCTGTACCAACATTGTCAGTCACTATGATCTGCAGCCACAAACGAGCTGGTGATGGATCATACTATCTGCTTGAATTCCATTCAGTTTGATATAAGGGTAAATTCCCTCTAGAATATGTAGCGAGATGAAGAGACTGCTTAACTTGTTTTAAAGCACCCGATGATGAATAAAAAATATTTGCAATAAAATTGGCTATGAGTTTATCAAAGAAAACCAAAGCATGTATGACATCTTTTAATGTAGAGTTCCACACATTCAAATTCTTATCCATGTCCTAATAGCCTTGAATCAAGAGGATATGTGGGCAAAATTATTGACTGTACACCCTTATCTGGAAGAAATTTGCCTAAACGATCTACATTGACCAACGATGTTTGTCCTCTATTAAGAGAAATCACCCTAATCAATCTGCTTACTTTCCAAACCCCTAGCTCCCAATCCCAAAACTGCCCTTGTCTATTGTCCCATTTGCTGCTAGATACATTTTGCCACTCATAGAAGTGATGCTTCCAGAGGTAATACATGTAAGGGGAAAGATTTTATTCCAAGATTGTTTCTATATTTCCTTTTTGAAGTTGGAAAAAGTTAATTCTTTCTGATATAATCAAAATTGCTATTTTTCTTTGTTTCTTGAAAAATTACAAAACAATTCAGTTCAGGGTATGGGTATGTATCATTCCACCTTGTCTGATTATAAGGCTATGACGCGAACAATATTTTCTGGGTTGTCTGTCTATAAATTCAAAACACTTTCTAAAATGCATTTTAATGGTTCATTTAAGGTTATCTTTTCCCCCAAAACCCTTATATGGATTTACAAGAAAATTGTAAATTTTTTTTTTGTTTTATTTTTTTTTTTATATTTTCCAAAACCTACTTACCCAAAAATAGAATTGCTTTGTAAGAGTTTCTAGGGACTGAGACGAATAGTTGGGCTACTACTCAAAAGTGAGTCACTAAACCTCCTATTGATCCCTCAAGTCTTTCCTTCATTCCATAAGTTTGTAGGGTTAAGAAAGGGATAATTATTATGACAACACATAACTTTAGCTCATAGGCTAAGACACATATTTTCTTTATAATATAATTCACAATTCTCAAATAAATTCTATTTTTCCTTTTCCTCGGACTTTGTACCTTTTCCTTCTACAATCAATTTCCTGCCTATCTGTATCACAAAAAATATAATATTTACCAACATATAATTCTTGACCTTTTTTGTCTTTCTAGGAGCAACAATACAGAAAAAGTTAACTTTATAATCCAAAAGAAATGTAATAAAACAAAGTTCTTGATTTCGTTAACTTACAGTCTCGTAACACGATTGTCCCTATCACATGTAACGTAATTGTGTGGATGATAGAAAATTTGGTTAATAGTTTTTGTTTTTCACGAGTTTCTTTTTAAGGTCTATATTTTTTATCTCTTTTAAGGCTTTTTTTTTTCGGCTATCTTCAACCAC
>APFE030551082.1:1085-36618 GCA_000404065.3 Pinus taeda
TAGAAATAAAATAAATTACACATCTCCCTAGTTATGGAAAGTGAAAATATAAGAATTTTTTTAATTTAAATTACTTTATTCTTTTATATATAAATTAGATGTAAAATTATCTTATTTAATATGGACATTGAAATATTTACTTATGGTTGACGATAAAACATTTTTTGCTATTAACATAATCTTGTTTTAAATATCACATGTAAACTAAATGTACAATGAACCTTTTACATCAAGTCCATAGTAATTTCATATGGTTTCCGAAATTCCCATAATATTGCATACAAAATTTTCCTCATAACACATATTATTATACTAAGAAGGTTTTCCCATATACTCTCCAAAACCTCTATTAAAAACTACATATTTCCATAGCATATATATCTATTAGAAGTTAAATATTTACTAATCCTCCTGCATCACAGTGACTCGATATTCCTCACCATTTTTTGCTTGCTACATGTTGTTTTCCCCAAAGTCATGAGTGTTGCAACTAGAACCCTCAGCTTGATGCCTGCTATCTTCCACAGAGTCCTCAAAATTGGAGCTATGCTCCACATTGTCCATTATTGGATAACTTTCATTCCCTTCAAGTCCCTCAAACTCTTGAACTCAAAAATTTCCCATGTTACATACCATCTCATTGCCCTCCAGCTTGTAGCTGAGACTCTCCACCCTGAACTGAATCATCTTTGTTGCTAATTGTAGATGCTCCAGCTTCAACTCTAGCAGGCCTATTCGATGGGAAAAGAGTTCATTTATGGCTCTGGTCTCGGTCAGTTGCATCTCTTCTTGGTGAGATGTCAATGTAATTAAGAACTCCATTTCCCCTACAATCTCGACTAGATGGGTTTCGATCTCGCCACCTCCCTCTTAGTCAACCCACACCATTATCACCTATAAATTCTACATTAATTGTCTCAATGTTGTGAGAAAATAAGCAAATTTCACTTATGCCTACTCAATGCCCTTTTTCTCCTTATATAACAGTGCAATTCCTATCCCGAGCCTACTCCCAAGTCTAGTCGCATTGAAGGCTTCTGATCTCTACCTGTCCACTTGCATCAGATTCATCAATGGTTCAATGTGGTAACTATGAATGATTATCTTCAACCCTCTGCCAAACAGATATGTCTTCATCGTGTTGAAATTGTAGCAATAAAAGGCTCAATTTTGACTTGAAAATTGAGAAAAATCTATTTTCCACATCAACAAGATGACTTGGACTACAGTTAGCTAGAGTTACATGGCCTTGTCTACTAGTTTACTCAATAAATTTGAGTTATAGGCTAGAAGTAGAGTTGTGCATGAGTTGATTGCTAAGGTCTAGAAATCTAGTTGAGTTATTGTTAGTTGAACTTTGTTAACTAAGCTCTAATCATTAGTTGAGTAAGTTGAAGGTTAGTTGAGTAGTTATGATTGTTGTTAACTCAATGATCTCTTAGTTAACTAGTCAATCAACTGAAAATAGACACAGTCATGAATGGAATTCGAAATTCCTAGTTGAGGTGGAGGAAAAGACATGTTTGTATTTATATTTGTATATCGTTGAGTGTACAATGCTTTTGCAATGAGCAGGTGATCATTCCTCAAGATATTGTGCAAGGAAATAAGGAATTTCTCATATTTTTTAGGGGCTAAATCCTCCAGGATTGTGAAAGTAAATAGGAGGTTGGCTAAGTATTTGCTAGAGCAGGCCAGGCAGAAGGAGAACATGATTGCAGTGCAAGGTCTGCTTTAGAGTTGAAGTAATAGATTGTAATTGTTTATCTTTTCATCTGAATTAATGCAAAGCAGAAAAGGGGATTTTCCCAGTTGGGTTCCCCTGTAAATCATTGTGTTCTTGTGGTTTTGATGGTTGCATGTTATTGCATGTGTTTCTAAACTGTGATTTCCATTGTGCAAAATAGTAAAGAAAATTTGTAATCTCTTGTTTTTAGTTCGAATACATTGATAGTAGAAAAATTATATTAATTTATACACACCGGTATATGGATTTCACACATTTGCAACTTAGTAAATATCAAATCATCACTGGTTTCTATGTCTGGTGTTGTCTTTGAACTTACATAGCCGCTCCAGGTGGCCATGTGAACAAAAATTCCCACAAAACTATGACTTCTTCATCTTTAATATAATTAAAATGTATTTAATCTTAGTTCACTCCACTAATTGTTCATTATTATTGAGCTTAATGCACCCATGGCGCTGCATAACATAAACGTTCGGAAAATAATGAAAAGCTCGATTCCAACGAGTTCGCACACTGAAGCATAGCACAGGTTCCAAAATGGTAAATCTAAATTTCTATTCGATCTGATAGAATTGATGATGCCATGATCGGGCAGATTGGAAAAAAGAACCCAATTATTCCTACTCTTCTTAAAATCCAAATTTTTATCCCTAAAACTCCATAAATGGTTTTAACCTTTTTGAGTACCTTCCTTTCATTATGGTATGGGTTTGAATGATGATATTTCCCTATTTATTTTCATATTTCCACGATGTAAAAAGACTCCCATGTTTTCCATTTGATCTGCCAACTCATTCAAATGTATTTTGATGTGGTAAAAATCAATAGGTTCAAATTGACCATTGATAATTTGATTCTATGCAAAAGCATTGGAATCCTTAAGTACTCTATTGTGCGACACTTTATACCTTGTTGTATGACAGTTTTAAAGTCGCCAAAGACTTTAAATTGTTGTATTCCATGTGTTGTTGTGAGTTCCAACCCTTGCCATAAAGCCATATATTCTTTCTGATTATCGGTCGTCACCCCTAGCCCCCAGGCATATTTGATCTCCCTTTCTTCGTCAAGATGATAAACAACCCCTCCTTCTCTTGCCTCCCTATTTGTCATCTCCATATTAAGTAGTAGAAAAATTACATGTATTCTTTGTAATTAAAATTGCATTAATTTTCTTTACTAATCTCCATATTAAATAGTAAAGAAATTACATTTCTTCCTCATACTAAAAGGTAAATTAATTTTTTTGACTTTCCATTTACTTTATATCTCTATATAAAATTATGTAAAATTAAAATGCAAATTGAAGTATTTTAGTTACAGCCTAACATTAATTTATTTTGCTATTACTATTTTTAATTTGTATTTAAATTATTATTTTACTATTTTTAAATATAACTTTAGGTAACAACATCTCTCCCATACTAGACTCTAGAATACCTTTAAGCACAACAATATAAAAATATTATTTACTTAATAATTTAAACATTTGTATAATCAAAATTATCACTACAAAATCGATCTTTTATAAATATAAATTAAACTCATTTTTACCTATTATTGTTATGAAGTTTCCTAATTCTAATTTCTTCTATTATATATAAATAAAATTAAACTTGTTACAAATATTTTAACAAAATGTTATTATCCATTAAGCATAGTAAAAAGTACATAGGATCTCTTGTCTTCCTACATAAATTTGTAAAAGCCCCAAATTAAGGGTAGTTCATCTCTTGAAAGTATGGAAAAACCTCATCTTTATAAGTATTTAAAAAAAAAATCTTGTAGTAAATAATAAAAAGAAAATTGAGTATATCTTGAGTATGCCCTAAAACTGTTTGTGCTTAGCTAAGAACTCATTTTTCTTAGGAATTTGGCAGGAGTAAAAGTCTATCCTTTACGGACCCCAGCCAGTGATTCTAGGTGACGTGGTTTTCCTTGAATAATAGTGATGAATCAACCTGCATTAGCAAATAATAGCTAGAGATGGTTATCCTCACCGCTAGTTTGATAACTAAATTATGATAGATTTTCCTTATATACATAAGTTAAAAAAATAACACTTGAACAAATTAAAGAATGAAAAAATGAGAATAAATAATTGATGTGAAAGTTGAGCGAAGAAAAAGAAGCCTTGCCCTCACAAATAATTATATTATATGATAGTTGATTATGTAAATAAATTAAAAACAATAATACTTAAACAGATTAAAAAATGAAAAAATGAGAATAAATAATTGATGTGAAAGTTGAGCGAAGAAAAAGAAGCCTTCCCTTCCTGCAAGACAATGTTGCTCTCACAAATAATTATGTTTATGTTAGATGATAGTTGATCATTAATGGTATTAGCTCGCATGTCCCCTTCCACTATAATACATAAATCCATAGGACAAGGAATCTCTATCAGGCTTAGGAGAAGCCTTCCCCTCTTGTAACGCAATGTTGCTCTCACCAATAATTCATTAATGCTATCAGCTGGCATGTGTCCATCTAATTCATTAATGTGCTTCTAACCTGTTTGCTATTTGTTTTATCACCGTGCATGTGTTAATTTATTATACACAGGTTTCTCGGTTGTTTTACTTCACGGTAAGTTTAAATGTTTGTGTTATTGCTTTTTTATTAATTATTGATATTTGAATTTAGTAATATAATTTGGATGATATATGTGTTTATTTTATAGATATGCAGCAAATGTAATGGCCAATTGTTCATATTTGTTAATATTTGGAATGTGTAACGCTGATCTATTATTAAAAAAATCATAATTGTTAATATTGATTTCTATTTGGAATTTATAATACAGATTTATTATTAACAAAATCATATTTTTATAAAGATATTTATATTATTGAGGAAATGTTAACTTTAAATTATTTAAATCACCTTTTTTAATATGTAAGTCCATTCAACATCCTCAAAACTGTCAATAAAATATATTATCTTTTATACAAACCAAACCAATTACAATTTGCTATTTAAAAATTTCCACTGAATTTTAACCAAAACTAATCATAAAATTATATTTAAATTTAAACTAAAACGTTTAGAATACCCCATCTCACTTTATATATTGCAGAGAGGATTAACATGTTATTGAGTTATGAATTTTTCCTTGGAGTCCAGTGTTAGCTTATATGGGCCTAACTCAGGTTCGGAAGAGTTATTTAGCCAAACAAATCTCGCAGCTACTGGCCCTTTCGGCAATAGCCCACAGAGCGTGGACTGAGGTCTCACTCGAGGTAGCAGGGGGAGATGCTAGAACCAGGTTTCCGCACCCTAGGGATGTCTAGATGTGGTTTGGAGGTTTCGTGCACTGGTCTATAGCTCTGCGCTGCTCGGTATTCGCACAAATCCAGATTGATTATATCTTTCTTATTAGTGCGCTATTCTATTGGAGGATGCGGTTATAAATCAGATCTATTCAACAGGGTCTTTAAGCAAAAATTTAACCAACACAACTAATTAGCACATTAAAATGAACCCAGATTTACATACATTCATACAATAAGCAAATTAATTAAACAAAGATTATGAAAGTCAGATTCGCAGTAGCTCAGAGGGAACACAGAATTTTCAGAAGAAACTTATCTTTATTTCCACTTATCCTCAATACATCCATATCCGCCCTACGCACTCAGCTGCAGAGGTTTGCGCACATAGCTACGGACTTTCCAGGCCTCTGCACACACAACTGCATAGCCTCTATCTACTACCCCAACCCTCGACTCAGACTTACAAACGCTTTCAGACTATTTTCTTCAAAACCCCATCACATTTCATATTCAAGATTAACCATCAAAACTTCCCTCCCTCTACCCATAGAGTCTCGCTCTATTTATACCCTTCCTTGGCCCGCGATCCCTGCGCGGGCCGACTCTATTTACATTTCTTTACATTATTTTCCAGGCGGACTACCCTTTGACTCAACCTGTTATAATTCGCGCTCCGCACTTTCATCAGAGTCTTTCCCCTATCTTTACCCAAAACTTCGGGCTTCAAGCCCCCTAACCATTGCCCGAGGCTTTCGCTACCCAACAATCCCCCAACACAATCATCGTGACTCATCCTGAGTCACTCGGCTGGCGTGACAATCTTCTCGCATAGGGCAGTTAGCAGCCTCTGTTCTTCGCTTGTACCAGCAACAAATTCTTCCATCATCTATTGCATCATTTCTACGCATGTGGCCGTCAACTCAGTCTCGGGTGGTGCTGTCTCAATGGTGGCATACTCGCGTTACATATGAACTACCTTGTGCTCTATGGTGGTCGAAACTGCAATTGCCTTATCCATCCATGGCTCGAGACGAGCTTTAATCACGACTACCTTCTGCCGAGCCCCGTCAGCGTAGATCTTTAGGTCTTGGGCCTCCCTTATCTTAGCCAAGTGCTGCATAATAACAACGGTCAACACGGTCCCTTTGATCATATCATAGGCTTCCTGAAGCTCCTGAGCTTCAGTTTCCAGTCGCTGAAGGGTTGGATCCTCTTGAAGGGCCATGAGCGTGACAATCGACTGCGTGAACAGGTCCGCACATTCCATCATTGTCCTTGTAAGCATTTCACAGGCGACGATGATGATGTTGTTGCACTACTCAATAACCTCAGGGGGCGTCACCGGCTGAGTCTGCAATTTTAGCTCTGCAATCTTCACACTAAGCTCCCATTGGATCCGTGCAGCCTCCTCCTTAGCATTACGGAACCCAGTAGCTAGCTTTCAAATTTGGGTCTCAATAGGGAGATCAACCCTAATCTCCAGCTCAGGGGCACTTGAGCAAGCTTCCGTGACAATCTGCTGCACTTGATGTTTCTGTGTGATGGCTTCATCCCATTGGAGGCGCAGCTATTCGAGATTTATTTTTTGCTCCTGGAATATTTGTTCGGTATTGCCTTCTCAGGTGCGGAGCTCTATCGTGGCATTGTCCTGGTGCTATTGCAAGCTCTTGCATGGTAAAGTGGCTATGTTTAGTCCTAGTCTTGTAAGCCATCCCAGCACAGCTTTGTCCTCTGTGTTGTCGATGATCAATGCACCTGCTGGAATTGCAACAGAATAGGCGACTTGGGTCTTCAATAATGGTTCTGTAGCTGACATACCAGAACCCCTTGTAGCAATGCTTTCACTTGTTGGTGCGATGCGAATTCCTAGCGTCTGTAGCTGTGTATGGAGCTCCCCCAACACAATCTGCTGCTTGGACATGGCTTTGTTAACTACATCACGTGTGGCATCGCAAATGGAATTTTCGATTTCATTCAGGTCACCCTCGGTTAGGGTGGTCACTTCGCTGTCTGCCTTAGACACCTTTGCCTTCTTTCGTGGCTTTGGTCGCTCTGGTGTCACTAAGAGCTTTAAAGGGGCACACGTAGCAGTGGATGGAGGACCTGTTGCGGTCAGCTGAGTGGTTTCCTTCTGATTACCTTTGTCCTTTGTCGATGTCTCCCTGCTTGGTTGTGTCTTGCCTGCTGCTGCGAGTGCCACCTCCCGAGCTGCTTTGAATTGCGTGGCAAACTGTTCATTCCGCTTTTGTTGTGTGGCACACTTGGCTTCCTCCTTTTGTTTTCGAATGGCGGCCTCATCATGCTCTACTACCAAGGATCCACGCCAGGCCGCTAGCCAAGTATCCACAATCCCGTCAATAACGTCGTTAATGGAAATAAACTGGAGTGAGGTCCATGCCTAGGCCAGGTCCTTTCGCGCCCTGATGTAGACATGATGCATGTTTGCTTTAAATTTGGCAATGTGCTTCATGCTTTCATAGATCTTGTCAGTCAAGTGGGGTATCTTATTAATACATTGACACACAGTCACGTCCATCAATACCCAAAATATTTTGATATTACGAATTCATCCTGCATCCCTTGTCACCCAAACGGAAGCATATCGAGCACCTTCAGGCCATTCCGAATCCAAGACTGGAAACTAGCTTTCCTAGGGTAAGTTAGTGGCAACCAGCATGATGGACAGGAGCAGCCATGCATAATGGAATGTTTTTCCCTCCTCCTGCATGTCATGAAAATTGGTCTAAAAATCTTCAGAAAGGAACTGTGACCAATTCAACAATATTCCAGCTACACATTCCTTAGCAAGTGCGATAAATATGGCAGGGACCTCATTTCCATGGCATTTCCTCATTACTTTCCCTGCCAGCAACTGAGTGGCAACTCAAACTGCGTTGTCTAAGATACTGTCAATGATGTACCCTCGCTGTCCCTTGGCGAGCTAATACTTCTTTTTCAGTCACTCTATCATAACAACATCGTTACCTTTATCAGTAACCTCCTAAGGGTCTCTTCCGTCATAGGGAAGGTGCGAAACCCGATGAACAAGTTCCGTTGTGATACTGACGGGTTTAACAACCCATAATATGTCCTCATGAACTAAACAGAGCAACTGCTTTATGACCTTGGGTTAGAGAAAGTGAGGAATTGACAAGAGATAGAGCAATCCAGCTTTTTCCACCTTCCATAGCCACTCCTTTGGCTGTAGGGTTATCACTGTCCCTTCTACCTTCTCGTCCATTAGTGCGTTTGTTGCCAGGTGGGGAAATTTTACTATATCTGCAAGGTCCCAATCTTCAAACTTCATTGTCGCAACATGAACAACCACCGAGTTTTCCACTGGAACAAATTTTGGTAGCGACGGGGTAATGATTACAGAATCAACCTTATCCAGATTTGCAGGTACTTTGGCCTTCCCTTTGCTTGGCGGCACATACTTGGGTCGCTGTATTGTCTGTATGGGATCTTCTTCAGGGAGGGCTTCTTTGACATATGTGGGAGGACCCTCATCTTCTTCCTCGCTTTCAATTATAACAGTTTTAGCCTTCTCCTCCATCGTGAATTTTCCAGATTGGAGGTACCGAGGTGACCTTCTTACTGGGTCTGGGCTCTGGGGACCCTTCTTGGTCTGCGGCATCTGGGGAGGTTTGGGGAGCTCAGTGATCTGCGGTAGAATTTTGTGCCTTCCGAATTGCGTCTTGGTAATACTTCGGAAATTCCTGAAACCATGGAATATTTTTGAATTTCTCATCACTCATCATGTTGTTGACGTAGGGCAGTTTTCTTGTAGAGCGGTAAGACGTGGTGGTGTGACCCTGACTCTGACTATATACGGTTTGACATTCAAAATTGGTTGCTTGCCCTTGTGGTAGCTCATAAATGTGATTTTGGCGGTTATTATTTTCCCTTAATTGCCCGCCGCCAGCTTCATAGTGCTTTAAATGGGTCATCATATCATGAATAGTACCTGCATTGGTCACCTTCCATCTTTCCTTCTCAACAGCGAATCCCCAAGGACGCAGATGTTGTTTTTGTATGTATGCGGTGGTTCTATAGCACAACTTCACAGCAGTTTGGTTTATCATCCTGCTTCCTCTTCCAACTGCATGGGGCATTGGGACTGGTCCTCCTACAAATAGTCAGGTGGGCGAACCCCTAGTGTAGGTCTTCCGTTTCCCAAATAACTTGGGTCGCGAGCATCCTATATGTTCCCTTGATTCTACTACTGAAGTATGGTGTGCGCATCCCTATTCTCTCGAGTGCTATCACAACCACGCTAGCGGGGTCACTACTTGTAGTAGGGTAGGAGAGCCAGCCACGTCGGTTTCCTTTGGTAATTCCTTTCCGTAATCCAGGTATGCAACTTCTAACTACAATTCCGCAATCGCTTTGTCCAGCTTCATACTTTGTGCACGGAGTCGGGCCCCAGTTTCTTCTAACTCATCAAGTTGTAGTTTTCCATGCAGAATGGTTGCCCAAAGCTATTGAACTCTGTCGCGGACGTCGTCACTGGTGAAGTGAGTTGCACCTATAGTGGCTGGTTTGGCCGTAGAGAGATGGTCCCCCCCCAGCTTTGTGACCCTATGTTTTGCCTAGGTCCAGTTGAGTTGTCAGTCATCCGATGTGCACCTATATCTTTCGAACTAACACTTTATACCATTGTGGCCAGCTCGCACGTCCTCTAATCTGGACATGAAACCGCCGCCTATATCTCAGCTTTTGTGGCTCCTCTCCAGGTGCATGCAACCTGTCTTTCGGCACCCTAGGCTGCCCCTGTATTACGCATAATGTGCCGGGCGGGACGAGCTGCGTTTCAGCTGTCACACCACTCTCCTCTAGGTGCAGTCTTTCTTCTGTCATTACGCGCCGTACTGACTGAGTCACCATATTACAGTTGAGTGTCGTAACTTCCTGCAATCGATTCTGCCATCGCTCTACCTCCTCCTCGGAATCCATGGTGCAAATGTTATCACGTTCCCATGAGGTTCTTCTATTATCGGTGAAATGCATTCGATCTTGGTCTTACACTGCTATTTGATAAATGCAATCAAGTTCGTTGTCACTTTCCTCGTCGCGTACGAGTTCGGTGTAGCGTTCCCCTTCTTCTCGGTCCAACGGAACTACTACTCGTAGTGACTTCTTTAATAATGTCATCTTGCATCTTTTTCAGTTAATGATCCCTTTCATGTCTGTGGCCCAATCAATTCCAAGTAATGCAAGGTAAGGATTGTTGTCATCAACAATCTCTATGACTTCAAAATTGGTCTGGGTACTTACAGTGTCGATATCCACCGTCACTCCTTGCAATCGGCCCATTGGTAAGATCTTTTTTTGGTTGGCCATTCATAATTGAATCGGGGACCATTGCAGTGCGGGCTTGCCCATATGCTCCCAGGTTTGTTTAGGCAGTACGTTTGCATCTGAGCCTAAATCCAGGATGACTTGATCCATTTCATAGTCACTGATTTGCGCTATCAGTCTCATCTCTCGTCTAGTGCACAGACCATGTCTTCCTATCTTTCGAATGACCTGGGGTTCGTTAGATCTAGTGCACCTGGTGATCAGCTCTTGCAACCCTTGAACAACCTTACGATCACGCAGCAATTTCATGCAGGTTTCAAGAAAGGTAGTGATCATGGAGGGGTCCACTCCTGACTCCATTTGATCCCTCCTACTTGGGGTAGAAGCTTCCGCGAAGCTCTGCTGAGCTTCTCTTGGCCCCATCCTCCCCTGTTCTGGCTCAATGTTATGTTCCTGCATAGTTGTGTCACACCTCTTCCTACCTTCATTCCCTCCTACAGTTGTGCCGCTTCTTAGTACCATATTTATACTAGGGTCCTCTTCGCGGGGTTTCGCACGCATCATCTGGATATTCTAGGTTGGTGGAGATTGGAGTACTCCCTTTTCACTCAGTTGGGCAATTAAGGTTGGACAGTTTACCAATTCATGATCAAACTGCTCACAGTAGGGGCATGAGATCCTGGTTGGGTTAGTGTAGTCGTGAGTATAGTATCCCTGTCCACCACAATGATAACAAATTAACTGTCCACAGCCCCGTCTGGGCCCCAATCCTCTTCCCTGGCCTCATCCTTGAAATCCTCCCTGTACTTCAGTCTACACCTGGTAGGCTAGGGTACTCTCTATCATTACATCATTACTTTGACACATTCGCTCATCGTGTCCCACTGATCGACAAAAGTTGCAATACAATTGCTATGAGGTCTAGGTATACTTTTGTAATAGGTGGCAATTATCTGTTGCATGCTTTCCTCCCACTTGGCAAATCACGCACCAGAGCGCAGGCATGACACTTAGTCCTGCTTGTACCTCCATTTTTAACAGCATCGAGCCTCCTCCCGCCAGATAGTTCGAAAAGACAGGATAATGGTCCTTGTCATGTGCTTGGCTCTTACATTTAATATAGCCTGCCTCCGTACGTACCTCTGGTTGGGACATTCTTCCTTGCTTCAAGCTTTGCACTTCCAAACTCAAGTTTTGAAGTTGCACATGGATTTGCTAAACTCCCAACCTTGGGTCCAGTATTGGGGTCGCGTGTAACCTCATTGTTGTCTCTAGTGCCTCAACTTGGGTTGAGATCTTATGTTGTGACAAAGCCATCCTCAGATGGGGTGTCAATGATGCTACAAACCACGTACAATTCTGCCCATCTGTCAAAGTCATGTTAGCTTCACAAATAGTACTCTCTAACCTTTGGTTCAGATCCCACGAAGTTTCGTCGGGTAACATTGCTATTTCCTTGAACCCAATGACCGACTAGGCTTCAGACTTTGGTCAACCAAACTCTTTATTAAGTGCATCCTAGATTTCCGCTATTCCCTCATTCAGATGGTCAGTTGAGTATTTTATGTAACATGTTAGCGCGCGGTCCTGTAGTGCACTGACCAGCGTAGCCTTTTTGATGTTTTCATCTATTATGCCTTGCGCATCCCATACAGATTTCATCACAAACCAGAACCGACTTGGCTCTTCATTCCCTACACCCTGAAATATTGGTAACTTGACTGCGGTCGCCATCCCAGCTTTTGGTGGTGGAGGGGGTGGAGGTGGTGTTGATGTGGATGGACTCGACGTGGGTGAAGTAGGTGGCAGTGTAGACGGAAGTGGTATAAGTGGGAAGCATTCTTTAATTAATTAGATCACACTTCCTAATGAGAACATAGTGAGATCCTCCTCGCTCTCCCGCGAGATAGAAATCATAGGGCTATTCTCTACTCCTCCTGCTCCTCGATAACCCTTTCCGCTCCGCGTTACTCCAGACATCAATATATGCGCAGAATATATTTTTCACACAACAACATCTTAATACAAGTATTCAATGATTTGATGTACCTACCCCGCGGTCCTTGGAGAAATTTCCTTTCTGCTTCACTGTAAATTACAGTTGTATCTATTGCGAATTCAGTGATTGTCCTATGATTCGATCTAACCAGTGGTCTATTGCACGCGCAAGTTTATCTTCGGTGGCTTCTAGCCTGTGCACTAGTTCTGGAGTCCACACTATCGGCTAGTCTAATCTGCACCTCCCCACATTATCAGCTAACTTCACGATCCACTCGTACAATTCTATCAGAAATGTTGCGAAGAAGATTTTGTATATATCCGTGAATATATAGCGATCCAACCACTTTTCCTCCGATATCCGTGAGTTTCTGTTTTCTTGAACCGCGAACTCGTGAAGCTTTAGATCCCACCAACTTCAAGCTCTTTCTTCGTAGGATTCCAGTGTTCCCGCATTAGACACCCCTTAGGCAGATCTCGATCCTAGCAATGGAACCATTTGTTGCCTTATATGGGCCTGACCCAGGTTTGGAAGAGTATTTAGCCAAACAAATCCCGCAGCTACCGCCCTTTCAGCAATGGCCCACGGAGCGCAGACTGAGGTCTCACCCAAGGTAGCAAAGGAGGGTGCTGGAACCAGGGTTCTGCACCCTAGGGATGTCTAGATGTGGTCTGGAGGTTTCTCGCACTGGTCTATAGCTCCGCGCTGCTCGGTATTCGCACAGATCCAGATTGATTATATCTTTCTTATTAGGGCACTATTTTATTGGAGGATGCAGTTATAAATCAGATCTGTTCAACAGGGTCTTTAAGTAAACATTTAACCAACGCAATCGATTCGTGCATTAAAATGAACCCAGATTTACAGACATTCATATAATAAGCAAATTAATTAAACAGATATTATGAAAGTCAGATTCGCAGTAGCTCAGAAGGAACACAGAATTTTTAGAAGAAACTTATCTTTATTTCCATTTATCCTCAATACATCCCGATCTTCCCTGCGCACTCAGTTGTAGGGGTCCACGCACACAGTTGCAGACTTTCCAGGCCTCTGCACACATCGCTGCAAAGCCTCTATCTACTACCCCAACCCTCGACTTGGACTTACAGATGCTTTCAAACTATTTTCTTCAAAATCCCATTACATTTCATATTCAAAATTAACCACCAAAACTTCCGTCCCTCTACCCATAGAGCCTCGCTCTATTTATACCCTTCCTTGGCCCGTGATCCCAGCGCGAGCTGACTCTATTTACATTTATTTACATCATTTTCCTAGCAGACTACCATTTGACTCAACCTATTATAATTCGTGCTCCACGCTTTCATCATAGTCTTTCCCCTATCTTTACCCAAAACTTCAGGCTTCGAGCCCCCTAACCGTTGTGCGGGGCTTCCGCTACTCAACATCCAGTTTGAAAATAAATCAAAGCATGGCTCGAGAGTTTCAAGAGGTGGTGGAATTAGTTCAGTAATGGTTGAACAAGATAGGGGTGGTGGCTCGTTGCTTGTGGTGGCCAACAAAATAGTATATTGATAGTAACATCTCTATCAAGTGGTGGTTGGATATTTTAGTAGTGGTTGAGCAAGGTTTATATGGAGTGGTGACTTCGAGTAGGTGGTGGCCTACAAAGTCATCTAAGTGGAGACTTCGAGCTGGTGGTGGCCAACAAAAAGATGTAAAAGATTTGATTATATAATAATAAGAGAATGAGAAGCAACACAACAACAACGAGTGGTTTTTCTCTCCTTGAGGGTTTCCACCATAAATCATTGGCATCTCATGCGTTGAATGTTTTTATGGCTATTTGTTTATTTTTTATGCTCTGATATCTCCTTATGTGTTTTAGTTTGTAAATGGTTAAAATACTAATCAATTGGAAAAAAAATTATACGTGCCATCACTATTGATTCACCCCCCACACACTCTCAATAGTGATCTAAATTTCTAACAAGTGGTATGAGACCCAATTTCTCTTTAGTGAATCTTAATCGATCGATAGTAGATTGTGGACCATGGCCATGAATAAGAAAAGGATGTCTCAAAAGAGGAATAGCAACAAACATATTAGAAAATTTTCAGATTCAGAAGAACCCCTCTTTCTGCTAGACAAGAATGGTGAAGAATTACCAGATTCTCTTGTGCATGCAATGATGATGATTCTCTTGAGATTGATGGGTTAGAAGATGATAACCAATCAATTGAGATTGACCTTTCAAATAGAAGTGGAGGTAATCCTTTTAGAAAAGTAATCAATAGCTATGTTAGAGAAAAGGAGAGACCAGTTCAAGATCAAACTCATCTTATCCCAACTTTGGGTGTAATACAAAGGCTCTCACTCAAAAATAGATATTTGAGGGAATTGCTTCAAATTCTTGAAGAAAAAGAGAAAAATTTCAAGGGAGAAATTTATGATATAAAAACCCAGTTCAAAGAAGGAAGAAAAATCAAAGAAGGAATGAGGAAGCAATATAGGGAAAAGGAAGATCAATGTCAAAGACTAAAATCTTAAGGAAATTATGCAAGAGAAGAATTAGAAAGGACTGGATCTAGTGCTCAAGCAACTATAAGTAAATAAAAAATTATTGTAGTTAATAGCAACATGAAAAAGGATAGTTTTATGAAGATCAATATCCAAGAAAGGAGAAAAAAAATGAGCCAATAAAGGCATATTATCCAAGAAAATATGTTTCTCCTATAATGAGAAATGTCAAGTGTTTTGGTTGTCAAAAAATTGCACATATAGCAACAATTTGTAGAAATAAAGAGATCAGGTCCTTTCAACAAAAGGAACATTCAACAAAAGGAACATTCAACAGAGAAACATACTCAAGCAAGCATACAAAGAAGATTTCCCTCTTCACGAAGATCACCAATAGTTAGGTATAATAGTCATTTTTAAGGTTATTATTTTTCATGCAATAATTTTGGCCATAGGGCTATTAACTATAGGGAATATGTGAAGAATAGAAGGTAGATCAATAGGAGATATGAGTCTTTTCTTCCATTCTTCGGTCACATAATGTGTTACGTGTGTGACAACATTGATCATTAGGACGAATATTGTAAGTTTCCTCTATGTTACAAAACATCTAGTCAATGAGAGAAGATCATGCAGGGACAATCACATAAAAATAAATAAGGTGTTGCGCATGTCGAATATTATCCTATCAAAGTTTGGAGGAGAAAGGAGCAGCAAGAGACTCGCACCAAAAACTAAGGCCTACATAGTCTTAGGGGGAGCATATGGTCAGATCTTAAGTTGGATGTAGATCATTGGAGGTGTAGCCATATGAGAGAGATTGTATATGGATAGATTTGTGCTTTAGGAAGGTGATGCATAGGCTCAAGGGGAGCTATATGTGGTTTGAAGTATTGGTTTATTTTTTACCTAATCTTATTTTTCGTTTGTCATCATTCAAATCAATCACATATATTTGTTGATAGGTTTGGAGTAGTTGTATGCTCATTTTTATGATATTTTTGAGGACTTGGCAGCCATGTGTTTGACCTAATGCATGTTGCAATTATTTATGCTACTAATGGTGAAACTGCTCAGAGTTGTGTGATCAGGATTTAGATTATGAAATTTTGCAAAGATAAGGATCTCAAGGAGTGAAGGAAGAGCACATATTAAGGGGAAGCATTTTTTTTCTTCCATTGGACTAGAAGATTGTTAGAATTTTTTTCATTGTGAAGGAGATGGTTATGCACTTATTTGGTCATATTCACTTGCTCTATATTGTTGAGTAAGGGTTTGCTATGACTGCCACATATTGTTAGTAAGATGAGATAGTATGATTGCATGGAAAAGTTAGTATGGTGTTAGTAATCATATTGCTAGATCACACTTATGTCATAAATTATCATGCATGTGAGGCTGCTATGGGGATAAAATGATGATGTATTAAATTTGGCACATCTAGAGTGTGCATATTGCTTCATGTCTTATATATCTATATGTATGATGCACGTTGCTACTGATATGTTTTGTATTTGGATGATTGATTTATGATGAGCCTATGCACTTATGTGAGTTGGATTAGAAGTAAATTATTGCTTATGTGTAGAGAGAGTATGTTGTTGCATGAGTACCATGAGAGTGTGCATGTTTTCTATGATGTTTTTATTGATATATTACTATTTCCTAGGATTTTGATCTCATTATATGAGGACAGAGAGTGAGTTAACCTTGATATCATGAGGTCAAGGAGATGATGAGTTGATGAGTTGTCGGTGGAACTTTATTGCAAAATCTTATGTTTCTATTGTTGTTTCTTAGTGCTTCTTAGATGCATCGAAAATTTGGCCATGTGTTGATGATGTTGGAGAAATTGTTGTTACATTGTCTTATCTGCTACAAGTGATGCTTTTGTTGCTTGTTGATTTGATTTCTGAAGGTAGAGTTGATGCTACAGGAATATGTTGCTATGATCTTGAGCCTCGTTGATGATTTATTGCTTACTGATGATGACGACGTATATTTTTTTGTTTATATGTCATGTTATTCATGTTGCTACTATCAGATCATTATGTTGCATATGTCTATGTGGATTATGGTGGTTGTTAGTGGTTTTACAATAATCTTGTTATAGAGAGTTAATTGTCGATATTCGGTATGTTGTTGATCAAATTTTTATTTGTTGTTGAATCTCTTGCTTATGGATGAGATGTTGATAGTAGCCATATACTATCATATTCCATGTATAATAATCATATTGTGGCTCTTTAATAGAGCACATACTTTTGCTCATGGTTTCCATGTATTTGATGCATATCATTGTATTAGGCATGCGTAGAGGAGAGCACACTTGTGTGCAATTGTAAAAGCCATGTATCATGATTGCTCATCTTTTTGTGTGTCTGTCATGGAGAGACTCATAGTGTCTATAATGTATTATAAAAATTATCAAATCCAATTATGTATAGGCTAATGGGTGTCAAATTTATGTCTTATTTTTTATATAAATGATGTAGACCTATTGCATTGAGTGAATAATCTAAACTTGGATTTGGGTCCATAGAGACATTGGTTAGAGATAGGTATGCTTATAGAGGAATCATATGGAAGTTTTGTGTACTTGTTACAACAATGTATTTTCTCCATGAAGCCTTGTATTTGTATGGCACTTCATTGTATATCACTCCCCAAATTCGGTTGGAGTCATAGTCCATGAGGAGTAGTCTCTTACACTTGGCAAGGAGGCTTATTGGAGAGGAACAGAGGTGTTGCTACAACAAAAAATATAGTATGTTTATGACTTTGTTACATGCTTAGGGGGAGCATGTTCAACATGGGAGGATGCATGGTATTGGCTAGAGACATGGTTGATAATTGAGTTCATTGGTTATATGCTTATCTTTCAAGAGAGACATGCTTGGTTCATAGGTTTGTATCAACCTTGTATCATCATGGTGTTGAGCATGACAGGGGGAGTAATTTTCTCAACCCTCATGTTGATATTGTTCTTCAGTTTTGGAATTTCCCTTTGTCATTAATGTCAAAGGGTGAGAGAAAATGGAGTAGTGAGATCAAATTGACCTTAGAGTTATGGAGATCAAGTTGAGGTGGACTTCAATGCCAAAGGGGGGGGAGGAATGTTGGAATTGATGTCAATAGGAACTTAGCACTATTCGTCTTGTCATTCTGTCAACCTGGATCGAATCACTCTTTTGGTGATTGGTAGTAAGATTTGTAGGAGGATCTTGAGGTATCTGGAAAACTAGAATCTTATGATGATGTCTTGATGCTTGCTGAGGAATTTGAATAGTGCTAGACGTTTTGACATGATGATTAGGGGACTGACATGGGTTTGCATAGGATCTATGGGTGTTAGAGATGATTGGAGAAGTTCTAGAGATGATAGACATGTTCTCGAAGAGCTAATCTGCAGATCAGGTGGAAGAAGGCTACAAACATCAGGTGAAGTTAGGATAATTTAGGCTTGAGCCTAAAAGGTGCATTATAATGTAGGTTTTGAGGCATAAAGTGCAGTATAGTCATAATGTAGGTTCTAAAGCATTAAGTGCATTATAACACATGTTTTCTATGTCAAGAGTGGGTTACGACCAATTAAGTGAATTTCCTGAATTGTGCATGTAGTCATGTTATTTCAAGGGTGTTTCCTTTGGTTTTTGTGCTTTGTAATTGGTCAATAAGTTCAAGAAATTCATCTATAAGATGGTTATAGTTAATAATATCTCTCATTTAATGAATATCATGGAGGATCAGGTCAAGGAGGAGAAATGTTCAATATACAAGACCAATTCATGAGTGTATGAACATTGTTGAGCTCAATACTCCTTTGTAATCATTGTCTTAATCACTCTATAAAATTATATAGAGGAGAATGTTTTGAGGAGTAGAGGTTAGCTGATTGGATTATTGGTTGAGTAGTGCGAGAGAAGAGAAAAGTGTGCAAGTTGTGAGGGACATTATGCAGAAAATATGAGGCAATTTTCAAGTGTTGCAGAAGGTATCAAAAGCGTATTTCAACTAGAATTTTATGTAGAGAATGAGGAGATGGAGTAAGGAATGATTGGAGATATTTTAGTGCATGGTTGTTGCTAGTGAATTCAAAGAATATTGTCTATATACAGTGTTTGGTTTTGTTCATATTTTATATATCGTAGAGAGGAATGACATATTTTTGTTGAGTTGTGAAGTTATCCTTGGAGTCTAGTTTGAAAATGAATGAAAGCGTGGCTCTGATAATTTGAGGAGGTGGTGGCCTTCATGCAATGGTGGTTGAACAAGATAGAGGTGGTGCCCATCAATACTGTTCATAGGGGTGGTGGATCTTAGCTGGTGGTGGCAAACAGAAAGATGTAAAAGATTTGATTATATAATAATAAGAGAACAAGAAGCAGGATGGTAATAGTGAGTGGTTTTTCTCACTATAAGGGTTTTCACCAGAAACCATTGGTGTCTCATGTGTAGAATGTTTCTATGATTTTTTGTTTGTGTTTGATGCTCTGATCTCTCCTTATGTGTTTCAAATTATAAATGGTTAAAATATTAATCAATTGGGGAAAATTTTATAAGTGCCATCGTTAATAATTCATCCCCCCCGCCTCTCAGTAGTGATCTACATTTCTAACAATTATGAGTTAGGATTTGAAAACTATTTTACATGTCATTTGCTATGTCTCGTGATTTTGAAATTTTTAGTCTGATTTTTTTTTAATCACAAAAAAATATGAGATGGCTATTTTAGAACCCATTTAAGGATTAGACAAAACCCCATCTCCCATAGGGTATCCCTGAAATTATAGAAAAACAAAACTTAAAATTTTGACCACTTCTACTTACATATTTTTTGTCAACATCTCAAAATTTTGGTGTTGGAAACATCCCAAAAGAAAATTTATAGTAAAAATTTGAAAATGACTTGTTTGATAGTAATTTTGAGTATTAGCCACAAAGCCTAACTTTGAAAAGTTGTATCTTTGAAAGTATAGTGAATCAAAACTTAAACGTTGAAATGTACTTCCCTATTTCAACTATGTCTCCTCAAAATTTTGTTATCTAAAACTTTCCATTGAAATGTTATAGAAAAAATGCCACATCATTCTTGATAGATAGAGGGAAACCTATGGATCATAGCTTTGATGATGTCATTTCAAGCCAACAACTTTGTAAATGATAAGAAGTCAATGAATACAATCCACTTCAAGGAGGAAAATTTGTCTTACAATTAATACCATACACAATATAAGGTGAAATGATCCCAAAACTAGGTATCCTTTGTAAATATATAGGAGAAAAATGGTACAATTATAACTAAAGTGTACAATGTTTGAGGAAGATGAAAACATAACCAATTAGAGGTAGTTTTAGGTCTTCTTCAGAAACCAGAATCTAATTTCAACCTAGATTGTATCTACAAGAATTTTGTCTCCCTTGTGTTAATCACTAAGACTACTTTCAATGGTGTCATGTGCTTTCAACTGACATGTGATAGGCCAGTCACTTTCACTTTTGTAAATGTGTTATATTTTGAAATAAAACATATGCACATGGGATGAGGTAAAAGGGGCAACAAATTCTAGCATTGAGGTGGACATGCTGCTTGGGATAGATGGCAAGAAAGGGGGAAAGGCCAGATGGCATGAAGATCATTGGCCTGCAAAATAGAGTAGTGATAACTAGTTCAACCACCATAAAAGAAATATGGATACAAAGGAAAAGTAGGACACTTTTGGTTGGTATAAAGGGGTTGGGTTGGGCTAGGCTCTAACTAACCATAGACAAAATTCAAACAACTAAAAAAGGGAGGAATCATGTTAGGAAAGGCATGGGAATGAAGGAAAAGAACAAGAACATTGAGTGGACATGGCTGGTTTGACCTGAGGATTTATATTTGTATCCAATTTGAGGCATAACAAATGAAAATAGAGTTGAAGGGAAGAAAATTTCTCAGCTAGGAGGGGGATTCTGTTCGCTAGAATTTCATAATCAATTGGTAGCTTGGGCATTGTCCTTAGAGCAGACCCCTTACACCTTAGAATTTGGCTTGGGGGAGATACTTACACACAAAAAAGGTCTGAATAAAGTTAGTCCGTGGTTGGGAGGTGAGTTATCGTCCCTGTCCCAATTGCTAAACACTTTAAATAAAATACTCTCTCATGTTAATTTGCAAATTGTTGTTACATCTAGTAACCTGGATATATAGCTCACATAAGCTTAAAATGTGGTCACTATTTGATATTATGAAGAGTTAATGGTGTATTGTGTATAACTCTGTGTTGTATAATAAAGTGTGTGTATGGAAATCTTGGATTATGCATAATGTGGCATGTTTAATTATGATATATAATATACCAAGTATGTAAGGGTTCGTGTGTATTGAATGCTCATAATGCTCTATGGTATGATATATAGTGTGATGTGTAAATAGGAATCAATTTCAATTTGAAATCAAACCTAATTGTAGGTTGTAGAAACAGTAACTTGAACACTAGTACGACAGAGGTTAGCCCAAGAGTCAAATTTGTAACCAAGTAGAAACATGACCTTTCCTTGTACTGTTGAATTTACTTACTAGTTTAGTATACTACATGGCCACAAATTGTAGAGAAAATTAATGGTGCAGTGCATTTGACATTATGTTGGATATATGGGGTAGTGTGATCAACTAAGTATATTTTAAATGTAGTATCTATTGACACTATTTATAGCTTGTTGTATGTCCTTTGAGCACTTCGAAAGTTATGAAATGTTGTGCATGGTCTATAGAATGGGTTAGGTGTAGCTAAAATGTATGAACTATTCACAAGACACTTTGTACAATCTGTTTCATGTACCTCAATACAAATTTTGGATTCAACCTCAAAATTATTATACATTACATGGTTTGTATGATCTAGATCTTGGGGGAGGCCCCTAAGATCTAAAAAAATGAAATGTCGAAGCACTAGGGTAATTTTGAGGTCTAAAATTGGCCTCCTAAGAAAAATGTACAACCAAAATAAACTTTATAAGAACCAATAGGATTCAGGGTGATGATGTCAACCATGGGAGATGATTCACCATTTTTGGAATAAAGGTAAGAATAATAAAAAATAATAAAACAACTTTTTCAACTTATCTCCCTAAGGTTTTACTCAAATTTTGAGTGAGAGTTCTCATTGGATGCAAAATTTAATTCTTCATCCTAGGAGTACCAATGTTGCATACTTTCGATGGACCTTGATACAAAAAAAAATTAGAAATACATGAAAAACGTGATTGCAATCACGTTTTTCATGTACTTCTCATTTTTCATGTAATAGAGTCCATCAAAAGTATGTAACACGAGTACTTCTTGTATGAGGAATCACATTTTGCATCCAACGACTGTTTCTGCTCAAAATTTGGGTAAACCCATTGGGAGATAAGTTGAAATTATGAGTTGAAAAAATATTTTTTCATTTTTTCCCTCTAAAATTTGATGATGTAATCTAATTTTATTTTATTCTTTCCATAAAAGGCCCATTTTAGACCTCAAAATTCGCCTAATAAAAAGAAGAAAACATGCAATAACAAAACCACAAAGAATTTTTTTTTTTATTAAAACAAATAATAACTGTAAAGGCTACAATGTGGTGGACCCTTTGTCCTTTTACAAAATATGAGTTGTTACTTATAATTTTTTTTTGTTACAATACCACAGGTAAATTCCATGTGTGGGTAAATACCACGGGTGAAAGAATACAATGGGTAGATGTCACTTACAATACCATGGGTAAATTCTATGAGTGGATAAATACCATGGGAGGATGAATACCTAGGGTGGATGTCACTTATGAAATACCACGAGAAAATACCATGGGTAGATGCCAGTTACAATACCATGGGTAAATTCCATTGGTGGATGAATACCATGGGTGGATGTTGTTTTCCATTCAGATCATTCCTCCCTTCTTAAGAAGCAATGGTCCCCATTGCGTAAGTTCCCTCTTGGAAGCCTGTGTTGAATATGGAGAGCCACAAAAGAGAAGGGTTTTGTGTAGTTAACCCATAACCATGATAAATGAAGATCTGAGGATAGAGATACCCAATAATGCTTATGACCAACTGTGATACTGATATTTTGTAGCCTAGAAAATGGACTTTGATGAAGAGTGGGTTTGAGGATGACCCATAAACATGAAAAACGAAGATCTGAGGATAGAGATACCTTGTAATTCTTGTGAACCACTGTGATACTAATAGTGTGTGACCTAGCAAATGAAATTTGATGACAAGGATTTTGTGTGGTTGACCCATAACAATGATGATGATTTTTGATGAAGTAGGAGGTGCCTACGTAGCCTGGGGTAGGAAGGCACACCTCTAAAGAACCCAAGCCAGATGTTTTTATTATGAAACTGATGAATGTGAAGAAGGTACCTACTAAAGCAGGGTGGGAGGGCATGTATCCAAAGGGAACTCGCTTTAAATGTTGCTCCAGATATAAAACCTAATTTAAAATGGGCATAAATCTGTCAATATAACTCAACATATTTATTATAGTCTGTTTTTAGAAATAGAATAACTATTCTGCATCTTCCATGTGATTGAAATCCCTGTTATGATACTCTAGAAACTTATATTTGTCTTGCAATTGTCTCGTCATCACAAAAGTTTTGAAAAAATAATTGATTTTAAATCAACCAATATCTCCCTCATCTGAACTCTTCAACCAATTTATTTTTTGAAATTGAGTGATTTTTCAAGAGGAGCTCATATATGCAATCATTTTTCTAAAAATTTGCACAAAAACAGAAAAAAAATATAGGAGATCCACCATCCACAAATTGTCGTCAAAAAAAATTCGGCAACACTGCTAATTTTAAATCAATGATATCTCCCTCATCCAAACTCTGATTCAGCTATTTTTTTTTTTTGAATTTGGGTATTTTTTGGCAAGGAAGTGAGGTTTGTTATTTATTTTTTTGTAAATTTTGCATCAAAAGTTTCAGATCTGATCTTCAAACTCACTGCCCAAAACATTCCTGCAAAAAATGGAAAAATAAAAATTTCTTCCTGCTTTATGCAAGAAAGTGCTCGGTGGAGGTCGTCGCACATGCATGAATTTTGTTGAAGATTTCTGCAAAAAAAATGAACTTGAAATGTGCGTCAAAACCTCATTCTTGTGGATTCATAACCTGAATTAGATACCACTGATCTGGATCTTGGGGGGAGGCCCCCAAGATCTAAAAAATTGAAATTCCAGAAGAAAAGAGGAGAACACACAATAACAAAACCACAAAGAAATTTTTTTTATTTATTAAAACATATAATAATTGTAAAAGCTACATTGTCGTGGACCATATGTCCTTTTACAAAATGAAAATTGTTACTTATATCCTTTTTTGGTTACAATAACACACGTAAATTCCATGCGTGGGTAAATACCATGGGTGGATGTCGCTTACAATACCATGGGTAAATTCTTCAAGTGGATAAATACCATGGAAAAATGAATACCAAGGGTGACACTTACAATACCATGGGAAAATAGCATAGGTGAATGAATACCATGGGTAGATGTCACTTACAATACCATGGGTAAATTTCATGGGTGGAATACCATGGGTGGATGCCATTTTCCATTCAAATCATATAAATATCATGGGAGGATGAATACCAAGGGTGGATGCCACTTATAATACCATGGAAAAATACCATGGGTAAATGAATGCCATGGGTAGATGTCACTTACAATACCATGGGTAAATTCCATGGGTATATGCTATTTTCCATTTAGATCATTGTAGTACCTTTGACTTCAATGAAAAAATTTATTGATGCTATGGGTTGAAAACAGTAATATCACATTGAGGAAAAATGGGGCAGCTCCTCTGTCGTCCTTGCTACTTGAGAAGGAAGGCCCGAAAACATCCCTCTCTAATTTTTTGTTTGAATTTCCTCATGTGTCTCAGATTTTGGTTCAACAATGATGTTTTCTAGTGGAGATGTCATGTAACTAATGTTTTCTAGAGGTAAATCCATGTCTCTGTGTTTTTTATATGACCTCTTTATTCTTAACATTAACATATGCACAATATTTTGCATGTCTTACATACAAGGAAAGTTGTAGTGCCTGTAGTATAATATGAACAATGATTTAGGTCTGTATACACCATTAAGATCGCCATATTTGAGGATATTGACTTAAGTGTTCTCAATTGAAGAAATTGTTGCTTATTTTGAATTATGTAATGTTAACCTTAAAATGAATATAGAGATGTTGTATTGCAATGTTCACCTGAATGTGTCCATATCTTAATATGGAAACATTGGGGTATCTTGCCATTTACAAATCACTAAAGGTACAATGATAGTATGTTTGATTGCAACCTTCTTAATTTATTATCACTATTGAATTCAAAAGCTCAGTGTTTGTACTAGTATTGGGTTGGAAACTTAGTATTTAAATTGATAATCAACTTCAGTTCAACTGACATGAATTTTCCACATTTATAGTGAAGTTACCGTATATTCCTTTCATCACTGAAGAGAGAGTTTAGCTTTGTCAACATTACCTTATTTCATTACCATGAAAAGAAGTAAATAATTCAACAATTTGAAATATCTGCAAAATATTGAAATTACATTTATAGGGAAAGAGTGCCTACCAACAAAACCAATGCATGTTCATGTTGATTTATGTGTTGTTTTGCATCTTATATACAAAATGTTGTTGTAATTAATATTTAAGGGTTTGTGTATCAAGTAGGTTTGAGTATGTATATAATTTCCCATATATGCCCAACTAATTTCATAAGCAGCCAGTGTAGACCTCCCAGACCATGCAGATAATTTGGAGGCCTGATAACGTTGCGTTTCCTGTATGGTATTGTATTAGATGGCAGGATGGGAGTTGAGTAACTAGTAACCACCTCAGGTTAATTAAGGGGGTGAGTTACATGACATATACCCTTAATCTCATGCATAAAAATATATACTATCTTGGATTGAGTTTATGCGGATGGACAAAGAGATATTTTAATTGGAAGTGTTTATTATATACGATTTATTGTTAGTTTAATATTATTAATTATTTTTGTCAATTAAGACATTGTTCTTTAATGAATTTTCTTGTAATGGAAGTTCATAAAATATTTATTTTTAAAACCACTATTTTGATATGATTTTTTTTACATTAAAAAACATTTAAAATATATGAATATGATTTTTTTTATATTTAAAAAAGATTTAAAATATATGTCGGGTTAATTAATGAAATTAAAGAATATGAGGGCATAAGGTTATGTTAAAAAAAATAAAAACACATGTGAGCTAATTAATGAAAAATAAAGAATAATATTGAATATGTTGCTCAATTAAACTTTTTAACAAAAAAACACATATTTAGCCAAGGAGTATCATTGTGGAAAAATACATATTTAACAAAGGAGTAACATTGTGGAAGTTCAAAAATTCTTAATTGATATAATCTGAAAACTATAGTGATGAAATGACATTATTTATTTGTAAATTCTCCATTGCTTCACATTGGGACAAAAAGCTCACCAATGTAAATGTCACCAAAACCCCATTCCTCATTCCAATGAGATTAGGTTTTTTTTGTAATGTAAAAATCCATATAAGATTATTTTTCGAAACTTCTAGTAAATCATAAGCCAACTCTTATTACATGTAAAATGTTAAGTGAAATTAAAATACTTACAAAACTAAAATTTCAGCTCCTATTATGTGTAAAATGTTAAGTGAAATAACAAATAATTAGTATATCATAGTTAAAAACGCTTTTCTGTGAGTTAGAATTTGTCAAAGTAAAAAACAATAAATATTTCTGCATAGATCCATTTTAACTCTGGATCTACCAAGTGACGATTAATAGATCCATAGTTAACATGGATATATGCTAGTTTATATAAATACTTATTGTTTTTTACTTTGAGAAATTTATATCACACTAAACATTTTTAACTATGATATCAATTTAATTAATTATATATTTGAAATACTAATTAGTTTTTATTATGATAAAAGTTACCTCACACCAACATGAAACATTTTAGTTTTGTAAGTATTCCAATTCCAATTTTATGCAACATTTTACACTTAACACACAACATTTTAGTGTTGTAAGTATTCCAATCTCATGCAACATTTTACATATAATTGGAGACATTTTAGATTTGTAAATATTCCAATTTCCGTAACATTTTACATGTAATAAGAGTTGGCATGTGATTTATTAGTTTCAATTTTTGGCAGATAATCTTATATGATTTTTTACATTATAGAAAAAATCTAATTTAATTGGAATGAGAAATGGGTTGTTGGTAAGATTTGCAGTTTAGTTGGTTGTCCCAATGTGAAGCAAGCCAAAATTTACAGACATAATATCATTTCATTACTATAGGCTTCAAATTATATTTTGAAGAAGAAATAATAAGGTACTATAAATATTTTGTTATTTGTTATTTTCTTTTAGTGCACCTCACTTATGGGCTTAGAGAAAAACCTAGTGAAAATTTAGTATTTTAAAAGTTTTATTTTAATTTATTTTTTTCCTTAAAAAGAAAAATTATGATAAGTCTTGGAATTCATGAAAAAAGGCAATAGATGAAATTTAGACACTTAGAGACAATTACTTCCTCTCTCTCTCTCTCCCTTGATATAAAACATCTCAGTGGAAAAAGAAGCCAAGAAAGGCAGGAGAAAGAGGCTTAAGGCATATTAGAGGAAGGAGAGAAAAGATTTGGGAACCATGAACATTACACTGTTAAGGTGAGGTAGGACGCTTCTAGAAGGGTATTCTTGAGCTGGACTGAGAACGAGTGGAAACCGTAAGACAAAGTTGTGATTCTATGGGTTCTTGGATGGACTATGTAGTCTTGAGGCCTGAGAACAAACCTTGTTGGTCACCCTCATGATTGTGCTGGAATTGAAAGGCTTCGAGGGAGAATTGGATGTAATTTCCGATCTCATTAGTTGGGAGGAAGGGTCTTCTTCCTGAATTGAGTTCTCTGATTGTCTGTATGTAGATAAGTACATGGTTTCTAAAGTAGTAGAATATTTGTAAATGATATGGAATATGTATTGTATGGAGATGATTTTTAAATGACAAATTCCTAACTTGTATATGTGATATGAAATGACTTTTAGTTCATACACTTTGTTTGGTGTGTGTTATATTTTTTCCATGGCTAGCTCCATATGCGTAGCAGGGGATAAGAGGGGGGGTAGTAGCCCCCTTGCACAGGATCTAAGGCTGTGCCCCGGGAAAATAAATTTGGACCCTATATTAGGTGTGCGGACCTACCTATTATTATTTTTATGGGTTTCACATGTGGTTTTGGGCATAATAGTTTTCTGCCCATGGTATTTTGTAGATCTGGTCGAGGGAACTACATTTATGATCTAATCCAGGATTAATAGATTAGGGTTTATTTATTCTTCATCATGTATATATATGTATTGTAACATTGAAATGAATAATAATGAAAAATCAATACGGTAGTCCCGGTTTTGGGATCTAGGGGAAAATATCTTTGTATTTGTTTTGTGTTTCTTGCCATTGTATATTTTATGTTTTTTAAGAATTTGTTTGCAGGTAATTTATGTACAAGGTTAAAACCTACATTTGGTATTAGAGTTGTTTTGGCTTCAAGGGGATGCCTTTGCTTTTGAGGGGTTTTTTTCAGGCCTTTGGTAGACCCTGATCAATAGGAGATCTACGGTATCGATTCTTGTTGTGAAAGAAGACGGTGAGCACTAAAAAGATAGAGATTGAGAAATTTAATGGTAATAGTTTTGAGTTATGGAAACTACATATGGAGGATTTGTTGGTGAATAAAGATTAGCGGGTCACAGTAGATTTGGGTATTAAACCAATGATAGTGCCAGATGAATACTAGGCAAAGTTGGATCAGAAAGAAAATAGCACAATACGGTTGTGTCTCTCAAATTCAGTTTTTTTTAATGTATTAGGGGAAGCTACGATGAAGGCTTTGTGGGACAAGTTAGGGAATTTGTACCAATATAAGTATCTAGTGAACAAATTGTTTCTACTGAAAAATATGTATAACCTGAGGATGAAGGATGCAGACTTAGTAACAAAGCATCTAAACATCTTTAATATTTTGGTAAGTCAGTTGTTATCTATTTATATTGAAAGTTCATATGGAGATAAGTGCATCAGTTTGTTGTGTTCTCTACCAGATTCATGGGATAGTATGGTTGTTGCAATAGGCAGCAATACAAGTGCCTTAAAATTTGATGAAATAGTCTCATCCTTGTTGTCGGAGGAGATGAGAGGGAAAAATATGGAGGGACATAATGGATATCCCTTTTCTATACAAGGATGGTCCCAGAATAAAAGAAAAAACAAGTCCTCGAGTGGGAGATCTAAATCTAGAGGGACATCTAAATCTCCTGGAAAAGCTATAAAGGTGCGCTGGAAATGCGGAAAGGAAGGGCACTTCAAAAAGGATTGTAGATCTAAATCTCCTGAGAAAGGAAATGGATATGATGATGCTCCTTCTGCAGAGGTGAAAACCACCTCAGATGAAGGTGGGGATGTGTACTTGGCTTCTTCTTCAAATATACATGTATATCATGAGGCATGGTTGATTGAGTTAGGTGCATCCTTTCACTTCACTCCCCACAGGGACTCAGGTGGTGATGTCTTATTAGGAGATGACAAGAAGGCTAGAATCATCAAAAATGGAAAATTCAAGCTGAAGTTGTAAGGTGGAAGGATGAGAACACTTCTAGATGCTATGCATATTTTTGCATTGGCTAGAAATATGATTTCTATAAGCAAGATGGTTGATGTAGGTGTAAAAACAGTGTTCACAATATATATCTACAAGATAGTTCGGGGATAACTCATATTGATGCATGGATTTTGGATTGGAACTCTATACAAGATTTTGGGTAGCAGTATTATTGATGGGTGTAACAGTTTTTTGGTTCCTGAAAGTGGAGAAGAAAACCTTATGGTCTCTAGAGAAAAGACCATGTTATGGCATCAAAGGCTTGGACATATTGGAGAAAAGGGCCTTCAAATACTTCATGGTAATGATATGGTAGAAGGTATTATTACAGATCCATTTGGGCACATCAAATACCAACACCTAGATCAGTGTTTTAGGGCTCATCAAACCCTAATTTTAGTTGCTTCATGCCCTAAACAAGTCACCCCTTTGAATGCCTCCTTCCCATACAGTTTCATGACTTGAAGACATCCAGAAATAGCCTCTAGAGGGACCAACACAGGTAAGCCCTTATGAAGGTGCACTACAGAGCAGTTGAGTCCACTACCAGGGTGCTCTACAGAGCACTTAGGCTTCCTTTCACCTGTGCTGGGCGAGAATGAGCAAAATTCACATAAGGTTTGTGGAATATTCTTATCTTTTGGAGTCATCTAGAAGGCTCCCTCACTTATCAACTCCTATGAGCTTGAAAATGGATGAGGAATGAGTTAAGGTGCATCCTATACTCTCATCCCTTCCTCCATGGAACTAATTCCAAGTATAGAAGGCCATTCAATGCCACCATTAATGACAAAACCTCCTTCATATTCCTATAAATTGACCACTCATCTAAGTGATCAAGGGTTGGGTTATGTTGAATTATAAGGAGATAATGTTGCTATGAGATTTGGCTTTGAAGCAAGTATTGTAATGCTACAAGCTTGTCATGCTTTTGATGTGATGTGGATGGGATCCAAGCTAGAGGAATGGCTTTGAATCAGACACCAATGGTTGTAATTCCTTCTTCTATATAATAAAGTGTTTGAACCTTTTTCCCATATGTTTGTATTGTTTCATAATTCTTATATGTGTGAATTGTTTCTGATTCCTTTCACTTATATTCAATAGACCATATGCTTTGATCAGTTCTTTGTTTCCTATTGTGTTTACAAGGTACTTCTCAAGCGTATTAAGTACGAGAAGGAGAAACAGGATCAATACAAGGGATATGAGAGGAAATCAGAACTACAAGTAGGTATCCTTGTCTTCTCGTCTTATCTATTGCATATAGGAATATTCTAAAACACTTTAAATTGTTATTCTAGATACAACTACTTATCTAGGGAATTAATATTTATCCTTAGATACCAAATTCTCAAAAACAAATTGGCGACAATACTGTGGAAAGATCACCTTTCCTAGTAGCTTATCCACCTCCTAGGACATTCTTGCAGACCCTACTTGTGTTCATTGATTGTATTCAACTCTTTTGCATTGAATTTTCGTCAAAAAGTGAGGTTAGATGACTCTTGAGTGGCCTCTCAAGAATCAGCGCAGGCTTGGTCAGGGGATAGTGCTCTGTAGAGCACCCTTAAGTGAGAGACAGTGCTTTGCAACATAGTTAGGCCCTCTTTAACCTATGTTGATCCACCTTAGGGAAAATTTTCACCTTTGGAATTTTCTTTTTGCCAACTTTTCTTTGCTTGTTTTCTTGCTTATTGATCAGTGAATGTCATGGCTCAAAGAACAAGTTTCTATCTCCTTGTCTAGCCCTACTTTGACTTGATTAATTTAAGGTTTATTAAATATTTTCTTTGTCATTATTGGTCTATAGTTAAATTTAGAATATAGTTGATTAATATTTGTTCAAAATAAAGTGTCATACAAGTCTTCTTTTCCTTCAAAACAAAACTAGCTTAGAGTCTTCATTCTTGTTAAAGATTAATTGATTGTATGTGCATTAGTTTCCTTTTTGTTCATCATAACATTAAGGAAATTGAAAAGAAAAACTTGCATTGTTCATATTGTAGTTTGTGAATGATTGATAGGAATAGCTAGGGAAATTGCATTAGATGTTCTCTTTGCTCTTTGTAAAAACTCTGATTGCTCTATCCCTACTAGATAAGGATTTTCATTGTTAAATTGAATGGAAAGAATGCTTATCATATTAGTTGAATTTTAGGAATTGCAAGCATACATCACGTGGTTAACCTTGAAAGGAAAATTCTAAAGAAGACCAACTTAAAATTTATCTGAATTTACCTAATGGAGCATTGTCACCTAATGAAAAAAATTTAGTGGTTCTAGGCTAGAGATGTGTTACAACATCGTAAAAGAAAGTAGCTATCACTAACTTGTCTGCAATACATCCCGAGTGTGATACCTCATTCCACATGCGTGAGTATATCATAGCTCGTCCACATACCTTCGGGTATATAGGGTGGTGTTACAGTATGTAAAGTATATGGGAATGCTCTCACTGTGCGGTTTTGCATTAGACAATACTTATACGGATTGGGCCTCCACGTATTTTTAGGTATATATGGGAGGACAACACTAGGTTGCTATCCATCCTTAGGTAACCGAGTTGGCCGCCTTGTACACTGTGATACACTGAACATAGGATTTGAAGATATTTACTGCCCGTACTTCTTGGTTCACCAGGAGGTATTCTGCAGTTCACAGTTGCTTGGTAAACCTTTTGCCTAGATTATCCCTCTTTTCTTTTGTTATGTTACTTTGATTAAAATAAAATTAACTGACCGCGGATAACATCCTCCACGCTCACTCCATAGTTGATCTTAGGTTAACACATATGGTGACAAATCCAGAGTCCACCAATCAAGGAATTCCTTCTGATGAGAATCCTAGTATGGCTACATTGTCCCTTCTGGGATTTACCATTGGCTTGCCAATATGGTTGTTTTCAACCTCCTTGGTTCACAATGTCGTGATTTCTCTGCAATCGAGTACACATCCGACTGGACAAAATTAACCTCCAGTTGATCCTAAATTTTACCCTTTGCCTTCTTCCTCGGTTGTTTCTTCCTCCCCTTCTTCCTCTTTGCCTAGTGAAAGTATTGGTACTAGTAACCAGGTGGCTAAGAAGAAGAAGAAGAAGAAGCAAATTCAGCAGAGGGGCAACCAAGAAACCATCGCTTTGAATGCAACATCTAATGAGAAACCATCGATATCCATGCAAACTTTGTGTGGGAGACCATCTTCTTCGAAATTGTCCTAATGTTCTCAGATCTTAGAAGAATGGTCTTCTCGTTCACATCATCCTGTGTTATCAACTTCTAGAGATCATGTTGATGGCACAACATCAACTAGTGGTAGTAAAGTTCATGGAAAGAAGGGTAGAGTTAAGTTTCCCTATATGTTATGTGAAGGGAATCACCCAATTCACCTTTGTCCCTATCTGGATGAAGCCAAAAGCGTGTTGGATAATCATCCTGCTTCACCGCAGTGACTTCCATCTGGTTACAGGAAACTCTCCCTAAATACTTCACTAGTTGATGAATTGACTAACCAAAATCAATCGTCGGGCAAACCCACTCTCTCTAAAAGTGAATCCTATGAGTCTATACCCGACCCAAATCAACAGGTCAAGGTAACAGTTGACCCGATTTCACCTTCAGTAAATCATACCTTTTCCAAAGAGAGTAAATATGATACCACCTAGGTTCTTTACATTTCTTCAGATTCCAATGAGCTTAGGGGAAATCCTCTAGTTCCATCAAGACAAGAGGAAAATCCTCCCATTCTCGTAACTCAAGAGGATAATTCTCCCGTTCTTACGGTACCCCCTCCAAGTAGTCTAGTAACTTCCTTTTATTGGAATCGACTCACAAGATTTCGTCTTCCTTATTATGTGCACTTCCAAATCATAGTACAGGTTTGTAATATGATTGTATCTGGAACTATTATAGATGAAGGTGCATCTGTGAGTATCCTTTCCTCCACTGCTTGGCAAGTGCTCGGTTCGCTGCTACTTGTGCCTTACCCAGAATATGTTAGCTTTTAATAGAGGAACCAGTCAACCATTAAGGATCCTTCCTCAATTGCCTATTACTTTGGGAGGGAAAATCATTTATCTGAATGTGATGGTAGTCCCAAACCCTTTAGATTACAATTTACTTCTTGGGCATGACTATGTTTATGACATGGGAGCTATTGTTTCAACGCTCTTTCAAGTGATTTGTTTCCCACACGAAGGCAGAATTGTCACCATTGACCAACTTTCATTTCCTGGTCCAAATATGGCTTCTAGTCAACCATCTTCCCTAAATGGTCCTTTTGTACCAATGGTATCATCCCCACCACAGGTTAATTATGTGGCAACCCGTTCCATACCTACATCAACTGACAATGAATTCAATGATGTTGTACATCATGTACTGGGGGAATTGGAACCAGATCTCTCCTTCATGAGCTCTTATGAGTTGTGAACAAGAATATGAGGATAGTTCCTTGTCTTGTGTCAACCTCGTTAAAAAATGACACCAAGGAATATGAGGATATTTCTTTTAGTATGTCAACCTCGTTAAAAATGAAACAGGTCCATGAGGATAGTTCCTTGTCTTATGTCAACCTCATTAAAAAATGAAAACAAGGATATGAGGATAGTTCTTTTACTGTGTCAACCTCATTAAAAAATGAAACAAGGAATCTGAGCAAAGTTCCTTGTCTTATGTCAAGCTCATTAAAAAATGAAACAAGGTCCCATGGAACAAAGTTCCAATTCGAGTCTTTGATTAGATCTCATAACCAGTTGAGTCTTTCACTTGATCTTGTAAAAGAACCTTCATTCCATCCACCTGATAGACACAAGTAGTCTACTTAGGTGAATGTAATGAAGCTTAGGGGGCATGCACCTAGTGGTAAAGTTAATTTTCCCTGTAGGTTATGTGAAGGGAATCACCCCATTCACCTTTGTCCCTATTTGGACGAAGCCAAAAAGGTGTTGGATAATCGTCTTGCTTCACCATAATGATTTCCATCTGGTTACATGAGACTCTCACTTTCATCATGCTAGGGGCATGTAAAGCAATTTCAAGCATAGTTATTCATTTCAAGCTTGTGTAAAAATGAAACTAAATTCAAGCATAGTTCTTCATTTCAAGCTTGTGTAAAAATGAAACTAAATCCAAGCATAGTTCTACATTTCGAGCTTGTGTAAACATGAAACTGAACCCAATCATAGTTCCCTATGGTACAAGCTTGTGTAAAAATGAACCCATTCCCATTTTTAACCCTCGTAATTGCCATTCTATCAACCTCTTTTGTTAGACGAGCCTTGGTTTTTTTCATCCTATCGCCACCATCCATTTGGCTGATCATATGCTTTCACTTGGTTGTTTTACCCCACTGACATGGAAACAACTTGATTGGGCTGGGTAGATAGAAAATGCATTGGAGTGTTATAACCTTAGTACAAATGACGAAGAATATCCTTGCAACATTGACATAGCAAAGTCTGAAGGATACTGCAAAGTAATTGGAGCTAAGCTAGAAATACCATACATAATGAAGCCACTGAAGACCAATAAGGTGAACATAGGATCAAAGAAGGAAACCAAGTTTGCAACAAGAGGAGACTACTGGGATGAGGAGATAGTCAGTAAAGTCACAAAGTTACTTCATGAATATCAAAAATTGTTTCCCACCAAGTTCTCAGATATGAAGGGTATAATAGGAGATCTAGGTGTCATGAAGATTCACCTTAAGCCTGATGTGAAGCTTATTTTTGAGTACATCGTGCCTAGCTTGAGGATTGTAACTTTTACATATATGGTAGACCCTGATATAATGGAGGAAAGAATGTCGCAATTGCTTTCTTTGGAGGAAGATATATTTATAGCAAGATTCCATAAGTAGGTACAAAAAGAAGGAGAAAAGGCTTGGCATGACGAACATATTAAGCAGAAGAAGTTCCAGGTAGGAGACCTTGTTCTCCTTTATGACAGTAAGTTTGTAAAATTTCCAGGAAAATTCAAGATGCATTGG